>JASDQU011441733.1:5282-15371 GCA_032191745.1 Picea mariana
TATGAGATGCCCTTGAGTCCATCAAACAATTATGCAATACCTTATCATGTATGTTCAATGAGGTGTAGAAGGGAGGGGATGAATCATATCTGTCTTCTATCAAGGGACCTAGAATGACTGCTAGATTTTCATCTTGAAGGTTTACTGAGTCTGTGGAATAAGATGATGGCTCGGGTTGCAACAACTTAGAGAGAGATATTTTAAAATCCTCATGCTTGACTAGCTCTGAAAGGGGTACGAGGATCCTAATATTCTGAATTTCATGCTCAAAGTTGAAAGATGAGGGGGCTTCAAATTTTATTTTACTTCTGGGATAGGACCTTTGGTTAATGGTGAGGGATTTTGTGTTTTATTCTCCTTGCTGTTATTTTTTGCGTCTTTAGCATGCTTCTCTGCTCTGGAAGGATAATCAGGGATGTCATATTTTTCCTTCTTTCTTCTTAGACCTAGGATTATATCTATGGGGACTACTATTGGTCTCCTCCCCTTTACTCAGCTCATTTATTTGGATGTCCATGAGGGACTCCTCATATGAAGATTGGGTCAAATGGGGGAATGGGGAGGTGTCTTCAAGACAATGGATTTCAGGATCAAGCTCTTCTTCCTCACCTTCTTCATCAAAAATGAGATTATTTTGATGAGGGGTTTGGATTTTCTAATCATCCTTATCTCTATTTTGGGGTTTTCTTGGAAGTATCAGAGGGGTATTGTTTGGTCTTCTGAATTTGCCTCTATTTTCTACATTTTGGGCACTATTATAACTCTGCTTCCCTTCAAATTTCATCTTCTCCATATTTGCAGAAAGATATTTTACCATCTTGGTCAATTCATCTACTTGAGGATGGAATGCAGAGGAACCTAAGGTTGAAGCTTCAACTCTCCCTCTTCCTTAGTCTCTATCAATTTTATTCCTAAGTCTGTCAACTTCCAACACATTGAACTCTACTTCGAGGGATGCATATTTCATATGAGCCAAGGAAGTAGCTCTTATTTCTCTTAATAGGAGGCACAAATCAGGGTCAAAAGCACTAGCATAAGTAATTTTAGAAGAGGATTATGTAGGATTTATCTCAGCAGGGATCTTATTGTACATTTTGTTGAATCTTTTAGAGAAATCAAAGATAGATTCTCCCTCTTTTCTCCTTAGGGACTTGAACTCTGTGATATAATATATCAAGTCTTTTTAATCCCCCCATTGTCTCAAGAAGACATCATCTAAAGCCTCAATCCCAACAATGGATCCAAGGGATAATCCTCTAAACCATTTCCTAGCCTCACCATCAAGGCTTTGGACAAAAACTCTCATCCACACATCCTCATTTTCAATATTCAAATTGTATGCATAACTGTAGAAGGCAACAAGGTGCTCTTCAACAGTTATGTCTTCTTCTCCACTGAACTTGGGCATATATTTCAGGTAGTCTCCAGTAGGGAGAGCATTCATTGGTTGAAGTAGGATTAGAGGGGCATATCTCACAACCACTATGGCATCCATTCTGTTTCTAGGGGGATTAGCACCTGCCATAGGGATGATAGCTGGAGGGGAATCATGAGGAGATGGAGTTCGGATCGGGGAGAGTGGAATTGAGCCTATGGGAGGAAAGGGAAACAACAGAGGATTTGGGGAAAAATCTATAGGGCTTGAGGGAACATAGGTTTCCCTCTCTGTAAAAGAAACAACTATAACAGGAGGAGGAGTAGTGAAATTGGGAGAGGGAAAATTAGCAGGAAAACTCCCAAAAATTAAACTTCTAGAAGCTCCAACAGATGGTGTAATAGGAAAATTAGAAACAACTATTGGAGTTGCTATAGGAAGATGACGAAAATCATCAGAAATACCTGGTTCAGTAGCCGAAGTACCTTCTTGAAGGGTCTTTCTCCTTTTGATAATTTTCTCTGGGTTACTATTGCAATAACCTGATGATGCCCTAACTTTCCCTCTCACAGTCAAGTGCAACTTTAGCGACTAACAATATCAAAGACAAGTTTTTTATTCTTCAGGAAAAAGACCATGTGAAATGAGAGAAATCATTAATGAAATTTAAAATGTACCTTTCACCTTCCAGTGAAGGTAAATTGATAGAAAAAACATCAATGTGAACCAATTTGAGTAGAATTTGTGCTCGCCACGCTTGTCCAAAGTCGAAAGGTGTCTGATGATGCTTTCCATGTACATAACCCTTACATGCACCTTCATGGGGAAACACCTTTGGTAAACCAAAAACCATGTTCTAAGTTTCTAGTTCCTGCAAACTTCATAAATTTAGATTCCCGAGTTGTTCATGCAAAATTAGACTTCTCTCATCAATGTGACCAATAAGTGTAGTCTGTTTAGATTCAAGTCAATTTGAGTCACAAAACTTGTATAAGTTGTCCATCGAGTCCAGAATCCCATCAGTGACAATCAAATTCCCTTTGTTCAAATCTTGAACATAGAACCAATATGGACAAAATTCCACAATCTTACTGGTTTAAGTCAACTGAGAAACAAACAAAAGATTGGCACTAATTTTTGGCACATGATAGACATCGACAATTTTACAATGTCAATAAGCTACATCACCATGACCAACAATATCCAAATCAAAATCATCAACAACATAGATTCTATTTTATTTGGCTTTATTCAGTCTCATGAATAAAGTGGCATCTTTTTCCATATGATGAGTGCACCCATATTCGAAAACCCATTCATTATGCACAATGTGAGACATCAAGGCCTGAGAAATCTCGGATTAGAAGGTGAAATTATCAGTGGGTCAATGAATAGTTGACATGCCTCCTTCAAGCCTCTTATCCTTCTCCTCATCATCTTGTTTCTTGAATAATTTCTTCTCGACATTTATAGTATTTCCATAGTACCCACATGTCTTCTTCTTTTGACTTCATTGTGGTTGTATCTAGGGTCCCTTATTAGTATTTGTAGGTTTCTAGGAAGAAGCATGAGTATGCACTCTATTCCTGGAATCCATCTTGTCCTTACCCTTGAGAAAGTGGGCCTAGTGCTTACCACCAAGATTTCCTTATTCAAGAAATCTATGATGATTGGTAATCAAAATTTCACAAAAAAATTCAAAGGAGTAGTCCTTACCATCTTTCTTGCGTGTGTTCCAGTTGGTGTGGAAGGTCAATACAAACACATCAAATGGTGTTCTCAAGTTTATCAAGACCAAATCAATGATTTTTCCATCCTTCTTCTTGTAGTTCTCTCCAATTTTTCTCAACTTCAACTGGGGTTCCTTAACATGTGCTAAATAGTCCTCCATTCTATCAAAGGAATGAGGTTCGAGAGAGATCGATTATTTCTCCAACTGTATGAAGTGGCTTTCATCAACTTGGTCGAACAATGTCTTCAACTTCTTCCAGACCAGATGCAGACAATCAATACCACTGAGATTAAAATGAATTTCCCTTGAGATGTAGGTCATGATGACCCATATAGCCTCATCCTTCTTTCCATAAATACAATTGTTTTTTTGAAGCATATGTTGGATCTAGGATCCTGACCTTGGTATACTTCCATAGTCCCTTAATTTTCAACAACGTTTCCATATATGGGGCCCATACTACATAATTTTATCCATTCAGAACAATAGGATCGATCTTCGTATCCATCTTCGATAACTTAGATAGATTGATTTTGTTTCAATAAGTTCCAATCAGTGAACCACTATCACAAATTCAATCACACAACATATCTAACTCAACAAGGTTTGCAGATAACAGGTCGATTTTTCAAACCATTGGCTCTGATACCCCGTTGGGGAATGAAATGGAACATGATATGAAATAAAGAACACAATACTATAGACAATCGAAGAAGGAAAATAAAGTCTGAAGATCAAAGGTGGCATCTAAAGACACCGTTATACCACTTAAGAACAATGTACTATGATTAGAACATCACAATTCATATTGCACATCTTGATATGCATGATCTATTGTGAAATCTTAAATCATATTCAACATATCGATAATGACCCAAGGGGTCTTATTTTATAGTCTCAATATATAATTGAATGCCACATAATACAAAATATATTGTCCACATANATGATTAGAACATCACAATTCATATTGCACATCTTGATATGCATGATCTATTGTGAAATCTTAAATCATATTCAACATATCGATAATGACCCAAGGGGTCTTATTTTATAGTCTCAATATATAATTGAATGCCACATAATACAAAATATCTTGTCCACATATAATTGTTGGTAGTTAGAATTGGCTCCAAAAAATATGCTATGTCAAGTTGAATTGATAGGAATTTATCCGAACGACTATCCATCCAACTCATAGTCAATTGTAGGGTTGTTCGATTCATCACCCACATCTTCGACTGTCGGTTGATTGTATAACCAACAAGCACATCGACTACCTGACCAACTGGTGTGGTATGTTGGTCGATCACCCAACCGACTATGTACAAATGTAGGTCAACCTCTCGAGTGAGTCTCGACTAAGTGAACCTAGGAGATGTATGATGAACCATCAATGCTTGTTGTTCCAATAGAAAAGAGTCATTGGATACAGATCAATAAAAACTTATTGATCATGTTCATCAGTTCATGGCTACCAGGGAGAAGGGTGCAAAGATTAAACAAAATATTCTTCCTAAAATATTTGATCAAGATACATCTTAGATTGGAATTCTATTTGCTACATATTATGAAAAGGGTACATTGAATATAGTAGTGATGGAACCAAAAGATAAAAAGAAGTTTACAAATATATCTAATGATCATATTGTAGTTCACCCACTGAAAAAATGGATATGCATAGAAAAACAGGAGAGAAGTTAAACATAGATGTGATGATAGATACCCTTGGAATAAATAAGCTACAAGTTATAAATGAAAATATCAAGAACCAACTAAAAAATGAAAAGTTAGCTAATAGACCTTTGAAGATAAGAGTGGAGGAATTCGAACGTTGGGTAATGGATATGGGATATAATCCACAAGATGAAACATCTGTGCAAGATTTGATGAAAACAAAGATACAAAAATCCAGGTACTGAAGAAAAGGCTCAATATCCTTGGAATTGATCATGTTCAAACTCCATAGCTGGAGGTATTACAAAAATAAAAGGAACAACTTCTGAAACAAATGGTACAGATGGGAGACCAAATGGAAATGTATGAGAAGAATATTTAAATATCAAATAAAATATGTTCTTCATCATATTTAACAGAGTTATCAGACCCAAAAGATGGATTGTCAAGAGCATTGGTAGAACTAAACCCAAAGGGAGCTAAAATTGAAAAGATGAAGAAAAACATTTCAACACAGAATGATGAAATCAAGGACAAAGATACAATTATTGGAGAATACTGGAAGTTGAAAGAAAATATGATAACATGAATTGAACAGTACAAAACAAATAATTTGGAAAACCATATGTGATAGGATCCGGACACATTATATGGGATGAAGTCATTGCTGAAGTTGGTAAGATTTGGCATTACTTCAAAATAATTGATGAAGAAATCATTTTGATAGATAAAGCATATGCAACTATACATAAATAATTTCAGTAGTTAGGAACCATGCCTCAAGTTTCTACCGGGATTATAAAGTTCCTAAACTCTAATTCCATAGAAATACTACAGATTAAATGTGTAAAGGACGGAACCACAATGGTGATGGAGGCTGAAAATATTTTCACAAAAATAAATTTTCTACAACAAGATCAAAATAAATGTATAATGGTGAAAAGAAACAATGAATCATTCACTGACAAATTTGAAAATATAGTAAAAATGGGATTTCCTTCAGCATGGGATGATAAAGGGAAGCTTCTATCATTTGAAAGTTACAAGAATAATTTATTGATAATCAGGGAAAGTGAAGAAAAAATTCAAGGAATGGCTGACACTTTGAGAGGGAAAACTATTGAAGAATTACTCATAGATGATTTTTATTTAGTGTACGAATTCTTCCGGATTAGCCACAGTAGGAGTCATTTTTATCGATGTTTCAAATTCAATACCAGGATCCATCTTCAGGACAATGAGTCGAAGGTAAGGGTTGCAAATCTACACAATAAATAATAACGATGATTAAGAGTTAGGGTTGTCATGTCAGTGCTGTAAGACTATATAATACCTAGAACCTCTTTATGATGGAGCACCATAATTTATTTAATGATTATAAACCTAAGTTTATATATCAGTGCAATGGTATATATAATAGTGTTTTTCATTTAATTACTGTTAGGGTTATCTTAATGTTTATTAAAACTAATATTATTAATTATTAATTATGTAATACCCCTAGGCTGAACCCCAACTATAAATGTAAATACAAATGTACTTAAGTTGGTGAGCTATTTGATATCATTTTGTGTGCACCTTCCATGATATAGTGCGCACATGTACTACGCACTAAAATGATGAAGTGTGCACATTCCAGGATACCACACGCAACAAAATTAAGTGCTCATGATTTTGAGGCCAGAGAGCCTTTGTGTATATTTTGTGTTTTGAGGCTGGTGAGTCGGGATGCAGAAAGGATAATATATCTGTAATGTAAATGTAAATCTAATCACACACAAATATTAATGAAAAACACATCACTGCAGAAAACCAACCATGTAAAAGAGTATGGRGGACTAAACTCCARTAGTTATGGAAAGGGGGCTAAAAGTTAAGGATAAGGGGATAARCTAGGGAGCTTAAGCTAAAAAAGAATATTGTATTAATATTCCTTAAAGTATAAAGTATGGATAATTATTTTATCCTAAGTTATAACGATGGGGACAAATGGGCCAAAGTAGTTCTCAACATGACAAGTGTCAAGTTAGGAACATGCATACATATAGTTTGGAATTAGTTCAGTTTCCAATCATTCCATCATCATTCACTCACTCATTCAACTATCCTCCATACCTTCTTGTCACAGTATTTGTACCAGTACATGTACTTGGTTAGCTTAGGATTTGGACTGAAGAAGTGGGTTGTCAGGCCTGTGGGATATTGAAGAGGAGGGTTGTCAGGCCCGTGAGAAATTATCTCTAGGTGAGAGAATTGGTAGGATTTGATTTCCCGAAGGTGCCAAACTGTAGCTACAGGGCTCTCAGACTTCATGTCTGGCATGTTGTTGAATCCCCAGAAAGGAAGCGGGGAAGCCAAGCGATTGTTGAGCAGAGAAAGGGCACATATCCTAGGGTGGGACAGGCATGTGGGGAATGAGGGACTATAGGTTGTTAGTTTGAGTTGGCACCTAAGACACAGTTTTTCCTGTTGTCTGAGATACATCAGCCTCGTTAGGAATTCCTTTACCCAGGTGGAGTTTAGACCCAAATCGAGGGTGACCCAATGCTTAGAGTTTTGAGCAGTGTGGTCTAAGGCTGGGAGGAATGTGGAAGATCTGCATTTATTTGGTGATATTTTTACCAAGATAAGTGTGAATTGTGTGTTAAATTACATGCTGCATTATTATTTATGCATTTGTTTTTATGGGTTTTTCTTGTGTGTGTCGCATGCATATTTTTATTATTATTATGTATGAATATGTTCATTTGCATAGTTTCTGTATGTTTTAATTTTGTATACATTTCAAAAATTTTATATGGCATAGCCTAGTTGGATGTTGGGGATGCTACAATATGGTATCATAGCTCTATTTTTCAACACTGAGAATGGATGGTCCGAACAAGTTGAATAGAATCAAAATTTCATAGAGAATTGATTTCAAAGTGGCCAAATTTCAAGTTACAGTGCGTCCATGGTAAAAATCAGAAGACATTGCGTGGAATTGGGAAAAAGCCCCAATTTCTGTTGTTAAATTCATGAGAAATTTGAGAAATTTGGCCAAGTGGTGAGATATTCTTAATTTAATATTTGTTCTAGAAAATTAAGACCTGGAATTGGTTTAATTTGAAGTTAAAGGGAAGAAATGATAGATGGAGCAAGATTAATTGATTAAAATTCTCAATTCGTGAATTTAGTTTGGGAAAAAATTTGTTCCAAGAATGTCAACCAACAACGATTTGTTGTTGCAGAGGTTGAATTGATGTTATCAAAGTGAAATTGAACAAATTTCATCGTTGCAGAATGTCCATGGTGAAAATTGGGAAACGTTTGGCAAAATCCCCAATTTCTACAACGAAATTCACGAGGAATTGATGCACAAAAAAATGAAGGTGTGCACTAAAAATGTGTGATGTGTAGTGAAAAGCTTGTAATGTGTGGAAAATAAGGGTGCATGGTTGTGCATGCTAAAATTTGGTTCTGCGGAGTACAAGTTGAGATGCGAGGAAAAATATTGGTGAGCGGGTGTGCGCACTTAAATTTGGCGTTGCGTGGTGCAGAGTTGGTAATACGCGAAAAAATAATGGTGCGCGGGTGTGCACACTTAAATTTGGCGTTGCGCGGTGTAGATTTGGTAATTCACAAAAAATAACAATGTGCAAGTGTGTGCACTTAAATTTGGCATTGCACGGTGCAAAATTGGTAATACACGAAAAAAATAACTGTGTGCGGGTGTACACACTTAATTTTGGTGTTGTGTGGTGCAGAATTGGTAATGCACGAAAAATAACGGTGCAAGGGTGTGCGCACTTAAATTTGGTTCTTCACAATGAAGAATTGGTAATGCGCAAAAAATAACAGTGCACGTGTGTATGCACTTAAATTTGGCACTGCGTGGAGCAGAGCTAGTGAAGCACGAAAAAATAATAGTGCGCGTATGTGCGCACTAAATTTAGCACTGCGCGGTGCGGATTGGGTGGCGCATGCACAATATTGGCACGTGTGGTGTGCACATGCATAATATTGGCGCACATGGTGTGCACATTGAGTATTGGCAGAGCGTAGATGAATTTTGTTGGTGCGTGCACAATGTTGGTATGCAATGCATGCATGCTGAATATTCCTGCTACACGATGGTTTAATTAATGGTGCGCGCGAAGAACTGGTGCATGGTGGGAGCGTACTAAAATTTCACATGGTGCGGTGCGTAGAGTGAAATGCGTACAAAATATTAGCATGTAACACAAAAATTATGTGCAACAGGTATTAGTGCATGAACCAAAATTGTGCATGGTAGATATTGAAGCGTGACAAAAAAGTAGTGTGCACAGGATATTGGCGCGACAAAGAAGTGATCCACATTGGTTATAGGTGCATAAGGAATGTGCTACCTTATGGTGTTCTTTCACATGTTAAATATGGGTGTACATTTTCAAATTTGTGCACACGAAGTTGTTTGGATGGTCTACAATAACAGAAAACCAATGATTTTCTGCGACATTTTATACTGTTTGAAGGTCATCTTTTTGCAGTGTGTTTTTGAGTCCCTAAACAACGTTTTTAGCTACTCAAAAACCATGAGAATAGAGTTTAATAAACTCTGTCTCTGCAGATCAAATGAAATATCCTGGAGAGATATTTCTAATGGTGTAAACCGTTTGTCATAAAAACATTTATGAGGAAGTTACAGTACAAATAGAGGAGGGTAAATTTTAAGACCCAACTAACTTCGAAAGGCCATAACTTTCTGCTCCATAATCACATTGAGGCAGAGGAGTAGTCTATGGAAATCTATTGAACCATAGAAAACAATATTAGATGTGAATTAAAATTTTGGGCATGTTAAAAATTTTTAATATGACAAAGAAGGTATTTGTATCATTCCAGACCAAAAACACTAATTGGCCTAGAAGTTCAACAGGTTGTAACTAGCAGCCTAGAACCCAAAAAGAGGTGAAACTTGGAAAAACTATCCAAAATATGTATATGAAGAAACCCAATTGAGATCCTACCAAAATTCCAATGGAGTAGGTGCAAAAATGGATAACTACAATGTAGATTTGCACCAAGTTGAAGTGTGAACAAAAGAATTAATGGACAATTTTCAAATAACCATAAATTTCTACTCAAGACTTAGAATTAATCATGGAATCAGGCATTGGAAAGATCTTGGACAATAGAATATAAATATTCACCTATAAAATTGATCTAGACAGTCAATGTTTTCAGGAAATCAGAAGAAATAATTATGATGCATTATTGAAGCAGAATTGTACATAATTTCATGACTTTGTTAACTTATTTATCCTAACAATTTTTGTTGGCT
>JASDQU011441734.1:0-23539 GCA_032191745.1 Picea mariana
TAAAATAACATTACTAATCTAATATGCCCCAATTAAGAGGTAATGAGCCAATATTAGGGCTTAACAAATACCTGGTGTCTCTTCCTCCTGAGATTAACTTCTGTGAAGTGACTTCAGACCTCATCCTTCTCTTAAATTCTCTCAATTCTCTATCCTTCCTAAGATTGACCTTTGTTATGGATTGAAGATGTCAAAAGGATTCTTCCACAGACTCCTTGTGGCATTCACAGTAACCCTTGGTTATTTAAAATCTTCGACTCTGTGCCCTTCCCTACAAAAATAGCTATTCAACCTTCCTCCTTAGTTGGTAAATTCTAAGACTCTCTCTGGCCTACACACACTTTGCATGGCTCAGTGCTAGACTTTCTCTCTTTCTGGTATAAAAACAACGGTAACCTTCCTGAACTTCTCTGAGATAAAACTCAAAATCTTGTCAACGCAATCCTTGCAGACTATCACTGCACTCCTTGCAGGATTTTTTAGGAAGAGGAACAATTGAAACTTATAATTCTCCTCTTACATACTTCATACACTCAATCATGAAATCAATAACATATACACACATAGCATTGAAGCACATGCATAACAAAGAAAATAATAAAATTGTTAACATACCATTCAAAATATGTAAATGGAATGCATGAAAACACCATGAAATTGGATCAAAGCTTCTTTATATTAATCCAAGTGAATATGTACATGGGTTCAATAGCGAGAGCTATCTTCTTATAAGAATTCTACAATATTTTTTCTTCTTCTCTCCTATTCTCTTGCTCTACAACTTACAATTGAGAATAATTCCTACAATACAATGCCTACGAGAGAGATTTCTAGAGTTTTCCCTCTTACATCTCTAGCTATCTAATCTAGAATTAAAAGCTACAACTACTTTACATCTAATACAATAAATAACTCATATCAGACAAATGATACCAACACTCAAGATCTGTTTACAATATTTAAAACATAAATACAAATACATCCTCCTATCTATTACATTAATGTTCCTTTATTCAAATTCAAAATGTCTTCAAAATACGTGCTGGTGCATTTCCAGTTGTCCTCTGCTTCTGTGCTTTCTTTTCTGGCTTACTTACGATTCTCCTACATCATACTCCCTTGGCTGAAAAATTCATGAACTCCTGTTCATGAGCTCTTACACCATTTGTCCATGTTTCTGGATCTCCTCTTCACTTTCCCAACTGGCATCTTCAATCGGGTGTCCTTTCCACTTGATTAGATACTCAAGATATGTCTTCCTTAGGGTGTTCTTGATAAATCTATGATCAATGATCCTTTCCATCTGTGGCTTTTTATATACAGGTATCTGTTTGACCCACTAAACTTCTTTCTGATCCTCCTTTGGTTCTGCTTCATCAGATCTGTAAAGGTACAAATCTGTTATGTTGAATATGGGCAATATTACTACATCATCCGATAATTCAATCTCGTAAGCATTTTCCTCAAACTTTCAAAAAATATTACATGGCCCAATTTTCTTCATCTTCATCTTATTGTAGGTTCCCCTTGGGAATATTTCTTTTCTCGGATGTTCCAGAACCAAATCACCTACTTTGAAATGAAGTTATATCCTATGTTGGTTTGCTCTGTGCTTGTATTATTGGTTAGAATTCTACAATCGCTCTTTAATCTTACAATGGAGCTCTTGGATTTCTGTTGCAAAATCCTGAGCTCCATCACTCCTAAATTCAAGCTTCTGTAGGTCCCTCAATTCAAAAACTCCTCTCGGTTGTATTCCATATGTTATTTGGAATGGGCTCTATGTTTTTCTTCTGTTAGGTGAATTGTTATATGCAAATTTTGCTTGTGACAGAATCTGATCACACTGACTACGATGTTCAGTGACTAAACTCCTCAATAATTTTCCTAAGATTCAGTTTACTACCTTAGTTTGTCCATCCTTCTGAGGGTGATATGCTGACATAAAAGACAAATATGTTCCCATCTTCTTCCATAGTGTCCTCCAGAAATGACCAACAAATTTGGTATCCATGTCTGAAACTATACTCTTGGGTAAGCCATGAAGTCTAACAACTTCCTTGAAAAACAGGTTTGTAATGTGAGTTGCATCACTGGTTTTCTGACGTGGAATGAAATGTGCCATTTTTGAGAATCTATCAACTACCACAAATATGGAATCACAACCTCTTTATGTCCTCAAGAGTTCTAACACAAAATCCATGCTTACCACATCCCACAGTCTCTCTAGTACTGGAAATGGTTGATATAATCATGTATTTTGTCTTCTTCCCTTGGTGTGGTGACAAATCCTACATTTTTTGAAAAACTTCTTGACATCTTTCCTCATCCCTGACCAATAGTATAAATTGTTTAGTTGCAAAAATGTTTTTTCATGACCAAAATCTCTAGCCAATCCCCCACTATGTTTTTCCTTTAGAATATTCTCTCTCATAGAACTCTTCGGAATACACAACTAAATTCTTATGAATAACAGTCCATCCTGAATCAAATACTCAATCCATTGGCTTCTATCTCTGAGAACTGGATTCTGGCATGCTTCATAAGCATTTTTAAAATCTGGATCATCTTTGTACACATCCTTGAGTCTATCAAAATCTAAGGTCTTCACATGAAACTCCTACAAAATCAAACATTTCCTGCTTAATGCATCAACAACCTTGTTAGCAGTTCCAGAAGTGTGCTTTGTAGAAAAAGAAAAATTCTGCATATATTTAACCCATTTTTGATGTTTCTGGTTTATCTTCTCCTATCGAGTTATGAATTGTAAAGCATGGTTGTCGCTATAAAATACAAACTCTTTCAAAATCAAGTAGTGTCTCCATTTCTTCAATGGATGCATGATTGCATAAAATTATTTTTTATATGTTGAGTACTTCATCTTTCTCTCATTCAGCTTCTCACTAAAGTATGAAATCAGCCTATTATCTTGACTCAAGAATGCTCCAATCGCAAACCTATTTGCGACACATCTGACTTCAAATGTTTTACTGAAGTCTAGAAAAACCATAACTGGTTGCTCAGTTATCTTATCCTTCAGGAGCTTAAAACTTTTCTCTGCTTCCTCTGTCCAATGAACAGATTTATGTCTTTTCTTGACTGTGTCCATCATTGGTGCAGAAATTCCACTAAATTATTTGATGAACTTCTTGTAAAAACTAGCAAATTCATGGAATCCTCTGACTTCAAAGATGTTCTTTGGCAATGGCCAATCTTTGATCTCTTTTAATTTCTCAGGATCCATCTTCAATGCATTCGAAGAGATCACAAAACCCAAATAAATGATCTCTTTATTCATGAAATACGACTTCTTCAAATTTATCAGCAATTTCTCTTGCTGCAACCTCCTCATCACTAGAGTTAAATGTCTCAAGTGTTCTTCCTCAGACTTATTGAAGATTAGTATATCATCAAGGTATAGAATTGCAAACTTACCAATTAAATCCTTCAATACTTACTTCATCAATATCATGAAAGTACTTGGCGCATTTTTCAATCCAAACAGCATGAGAATCCATTCATACAGTCCTTCATTCATCTTGAATGTTGTCTTCCATTCATCACCTTCTATCATCGAATCTGATGATACCCGCTTTTCAAATCAATTTTTGAAAAAAACTTTGCTCCACTCAATAAATCCATCAAGTCATCCATCCTGGGTAAAGAAAATCTATACCTGATGGTGATCTTGTTTATAACCCTCGAATATGTACACAATATCTAACCACCATCCTTTTTTGGACTTATCACTATTGGTACAGTGCATGGAATCAATATTTCTCTAACTAATCCTTTGTCAACCAAATCCTAGACTTGATTCTTGACTTCTTCATTCTCCCATGACATCAATCTGTGCGCTTCTTTGTTTGGTAAACTTGCTCTTTCTATACGGTCAATGTATTGTCTTATACTCATGATGGGTGGCAACGAACAAGGTAAATCGTCCACCATGATATCAACAAAATTCCCCAACAGTTCCGGAATTTCCTCTGATAGATCATCTATCGAAGTAGTTGTCAAAACGAATCAGGGTTTCCTCACTATAGAAAACTACATGTATTCTTCTTTCTTGACTTCATCAAGAAGTGCCTTCCCACTCATGAGAAGTATAGTATTTCTTGTTTTTGATTTCACCTTCTCATCTTTAATTGGCAACAACATATGTGTTCTACCATTCTTCTCCAAGGTGTATGTGTTCATTCTCTCATCATGAACAATATTTTTGGCATACTGCCATGGTATCCACAACAAAAGATGGTAGACATCCATATGAATGACAACACATAAGATTTCATCTATGTAACCTCCTATCTTAAATTCAACTAAACATTGTTTAGTGATTGTTACCTGATGTCCTTTTTGCGACCATGAAACCTTGTATGGGATCAGATGTGCAACAATTTTCAATTCGAGCTTATCCACCATTTCTGTGAATACTAGGTTATCTATGCTTCCACTGGACACTATCACTTTGCATACCATTTCCTTTGTCTTGCAAGCAGTTATGAACAAACTGTTTCTTTGGACTGGATTTTCTATCTTCTTCTCTATCTTCGAGAGAATTTTCCTCATCATTAAGGATCTTCCACCTTCTGGATCTTCTGCCTCAAAATTTCTACGTTACGCCTATGAAATGTGAGCTTCACCTCCTCCATCTCTTTTTCTATCAGGACATTCATAAGACTTGTGTCTAATCTTTCCACAGACAAAACACTTTATCTCACCTCCTCTGCCTCTTCATCTTCCTCTGGCTCGAGGAAAAGTGTTTCCATCGGCATATTGTCTTCCCTATGAACTTCCTCCTCTTTCTGGGTAAGTATGAGGTTTATTCTCCTCATTCTTGGGATTTTTCACTCTGTCTTGAGAAGTTGCCTTGCCTCTTCTATGACTTCTACCTCTTCTCCTTTGACTTTTCTTTCAGGCTAACATTTCTTCAACCTTCAGAGCAATCTGATAAGATATTCCACATTTATGATCGTCACCATGCTCATCTCATCCTGATTGTCATATCTCAGACCAGTCATGTATCTAGCGACATTTTCATCATCACTCTCATGATGACCAGCTCTAATTTTAAGTTGATAAAATTCTTCAGTGTATTCTTTTACTATCATCCCCTTCTGTCTCAAATTTTGCATTCTTCGAGACATATTAATTTGGTAATCTTTGGCTATAAAATTGGATTTCATCTTGGCGACCATTCTATCCCAGCTTTTGATTCTTTGTTTGCCTTTGCAACACCTGTTAGCCTGTAATTCATCCCACCACAATGTTGCATGGCCTTTAAGTCTATTGATTACATGTTTGACTTTCTTATCCTCCTCGACATCCTCATAGTCAAAGTATTTGTCAAGAGCTCTAAACCAATCTAGCAACTCCTCAAAGTCTAGGTTTCCTTTGTACATCAGAATGTTCATCTTTGCCCTGGCACCTATTCTTGCAACATCTCTGAATAGACGTTCTTCTGTTGGATCTTCGACTACAACTTCTTATTCAGCTCTGACCTCATTTTCACTTTCGTCTTCACTGACATCTCCAGCGTCAACTGCTCGTCTTTGTGTTGTCTCCATAGCATCTAATCGAGTACAAAGTTCTCTCATTTCTATTTTCACAGCTAGATCGATAATTGTTCTATATTGAAAATATCTGGGTAACATTAATCAATCGAGTTCACGGCAGGCTCTCATACCATGTGACGCAACACCCCCTACCTCAGCAGATTCTACACAAACTCCTAGTCTAAGGATCATTCTTAATCTTCCCTTTGAGTCTGATTGACTCTTTGATTCCCCACAGGAATCTTCAAAAACACAATTGTTTATACACAGGTCCTTTTTAGGAGTTATGCCCGTGTGAATAAGCACTAAGCACCAAATTGCACCCACATGACCAACTTACCTGACCACACCCTCCACCCGATAAGGTATATCGGGTTCCATAGCTTCGTGACCCTTGATATGAGTTCCTGTAGCTCGTTCAATCCATGAAACCCCAAAAAGGCTAACGTGTCTCCCCATCCTCCCTTGACTCTTTTTGATGGGACCTTAAATCAGAACCTGGGGCCCAATGTTTTGACACCTCGGAATATCATGTATCGATGAAATGAAATGAAATAACTCCTTTCGCCAATGGTTGAAATCACGATAACTCCTCACCAAGAATCAACAGTTCTAGACTCCCCATTATATGATGGCCCTGATTCTATCAAGACTTCATGAATCAAGATTTCACGACTCTTGACTCTGAGTCACAGTATTCTCCCTGCGTTGAATTCTGAAACAAAGAATTCAAACGTGAGATCAATGACCCCCATTGATTTGGATCCGACGACCATTATTACTCATGAGCTTATGAGTACTGAGAGATGCTCAGTCTCAATCTTCCCACTGATCTACAGGATCCAACGGTCCACAGAACTTCAGTGATTTTCCCCTTGAGAAATTCAACTGTTCATTCAAGTTTCTCAAAGATTCCTGCCCAAATACCTGGTCTCTCTTCCTCCTCATCTTAACTTCTGCGAAGAGAATTCATACCTCATCCTTCTCTTAAATTCTCTCAATTATTTATCCTTCCTGAGATTGACCTTTGTTATGGATTCAAGACATCAAAAGGAATCTTGCACGCACTCCTTGCAACATTCACAATAACCCTTGGTTATTTAAAATCTCTGACTCTGTGCACTTCCCTGCAACAACAGTTCTTGAACCTTCCTCCTTATTTGGTAAAGTCTAAGACTCTCTCTAGCCTACAAACACTTTGTACGACTCAGTTCTAGACTTGCAGTCTTTCTGGTATAAGAAAAACGGTAACCTTCTTGAACTTCTCTGAGATAAAACTCAGAATCTTGCCAACGCACTCCTTGCGGACTATCACTGTAGTCCTTGCAGGATTTCTCAAGAAGAGGAACAATTCAAACTTATACTTCTCCTCTTACAGACTTCATACACTCAATCATGAAATCAAGAACATATACACACATAGCATTGAAACACATGCATAACAGAGAACATAAGAAAATTGCTAACATACCATTCAAATGATGTAAACATAATGCATGAAAACACCATGAAATTGGATCAAAGCTTCTTTATATTAATCCAAGTGCATCTGTACATAGGTTCAATAGAGACAACTATCTGCATATAGGTATTCTACAGTCTCTGATCTTCTGCTCCCCTATTCTCTTTCTCTACATCTTACAATTGAGAATAATTCCTCCAATACAATGCCTACGAGGGAGCTTTCTAGATTTTTCCCTCTTATAGCTCTAGCTATCTAATCCAGAATAAAAAGCTACAACTAATTTAAATTTAATACAATAAATACCTTCATATCTGAGAGATGAGAGAAATGCTCAAGATCTGTTTACAATCTTCAAAACATAAATACAAGTACATCCTCCTATCTATTACATTAATGTTCCTTCATTTGAATTCAAAATGTCCTCAAAATATGTGTTGGTGGATTTCCTTCTATCCTCCACTTCTACACTTGCTTTGCTGGATTGCTTACGATGCTCTTGAATCATACTCCCTTGGCAGAAAAATTCATGAACTCTTTTTCATGAGCTCTTGCACCGTCTATCCATGTTTCTAGATATCTGCTTCACTTTCCCAATTAGCATCTTCAATCAGATGTCCTTTCCACTTGATCATATACTTAAGATATGTCTTCCTCCGGGTCTTCTTGCTAACTCTTTGATCAATTATCCTTTCCATCTACATATTTTCAGCTAGAGCCATCTGTTTGACCCACTGAACTTGTTTATGATCCCCCTTTGCTCTTGCTTCATCATCTCTGTAAGGGTACAAATCTGCTATGTTGAATATGAGCATCTGGTAATTCAATATCGTAAGCATTTGCCTCAAAAATTCACAAAATCTTACATGGCCCAATTTTCTTCATCTTTGGCTTATTGTGTGTTCCCCTTAGGAATCTTTCTTTTCTAATATGCGACAGAACCAAGTCACCTACTTTAAACTGATGTTCTCTCTTGTGTTGGTCTGTTTCATGCTTGTATTCTTGGTTAAAATTCTGCAATCGCTCTTTAATCTTACAGTGGAGCTCTAAGTCCCCCAATTCAAAAACTCATCTCGGTTGTATTTGACATGTTATTTGGAATGGGCTCTATCCTGTGCTTTTGTTAGGTGAATTTTTATATGCAAATTCCTCTTGCGGTAGAATCTGATCCCACTGACTACAATGTTTAGCGACTAAACTCGTCAATAAGTCCCCTAAGATTCGGTTTACTACCTCAGTTTATCCATACGTCTGAGGGTGATATGCTAAATTAAAATAAAAATATGTTCCCAACTTCTTCCACAGTGTCCTCCAGAAATGACGAACAAATTTGGTATCCCTGCCTGAAACTATACTCTTGGGTAAGTCATGAAGTCTAACAACTTCCTTGAAAAATAGGTTTGCAATGTGAGTTGCATCACTGGTTTTCTGACATGGAATGAAATGGGACATTTTTGAGAATCTTTCGACCACCACGAATATGGAATCACAACCTCTTTGTTTCCTCAACATTCCTAACACAAAATCCATTCTTACTACATCCCACGGCCTCTCTGGTACTGGCAATGGTTGATATAATCCTGTATTTTGTCTTCTTCCCTTGGCGTGTTGAAAAATCCTACATTTGTTGACAAACTTCTTGACATATTTCCTCATCCCTGGCCAATAGTTTAAATTGTTCAGTTGCACAAATGTTTTTTCATGGCGGAAATGTCCAGCTAATCCCCCACTATGTTTTTCCTTCAAAAGATTCTCTCTCATAGAACTCTTCAGAATATACAACTAAATTCTTTTGAATAACAATCCATCTTGAATAAAATACTAAATCCATTTTCTTCTATCTCTGAGAACTGGATTCTCGCATGCTTCATAAGCATTTTTGAAATCTAGATCATCTCTGTACATATCCTTGAGTCTATTAAAACCTAAGGTATTCACACGAAACTCCTACAGAATCAAACATTTTTTTCTCAATACATCAACAACCTTATTAGTAGTTCCAGAAATGTGCTTTATAACAAAACTAAAATTCTACATATATTCAACCCATTTCACATGTTTCTGGTTTAGCTTCTCCTATCAAGTTATGAATTGAGGAGCATGGTTGTCTCTATACAAGAGAAACTCTTTCATAATCAAGTAGTGTCTCCATTTCTTCAATGCCTATATGATTGCATAAAATTCTTTCTCATACATTGAGTACTTCATCTTCCTCTCGTTCATCTTCTCACTAAAGTATGAAATTGACCTCTTGTCTTGACTCAAGATTGCTCCAATCGCAAACCCACTTGCATCACATATGACTTGAAATGTTTTACTGAAGTCTTGCAAAACTAGAACTAGTTGTTTAGTTATCTTATCCTTCAGCAACTTAAAACTTTTCTTTGCTTCCTCTGTCCAATGAAAAGATTTATGTATTTTCTTGACTATGTCCATCATTGGTGCATAAATTCCACTAAAATTTCTGATGAACTTCCTATAAAAACTAGCCAATCCATGGAAGTTTCTGACTTCAAATATGTTCTTTGGCGATGACCAAACTTTGACCACTTTTACTTTCTCAGGATCTATCTTCAACTCATTCGAAGAGATCACAAACCCCAAATAAATGAGCTCTTTTTTCATGAAATATGACTTCTTCAAATTTATCAACAACTTCTCTCACTGCAACCTCCTCATCACTAGAGTTAAATGTCTCAATTGTTCTTCCTTATTCTTACTGAAGATCAATATATCATCAATACATACAATTACAAACTTACCAATGAAATCCTTCAAGACTTCGTTCATCAATATCATGAAAGTACTTGGCACATTTTTCAACCCAAACGACATGATAATCCATTCATACAGTCGTTCATTCATCTTGAATGTTGTCTTCCATTCATCACCTTCTCTCATTCGAATTTGATGATACCTGCTTTTCAAATCAATTTTTGAAAAAAACTTTGCTCCACTCAAGAAATCCATCAAATCATCCATCTTGGGTAAAGGAAATCTATACCTGATGGTGATCTTGTTTATAGCCCTCGAATCTGTACACATTCTCTAGCCACCATCCGTTTTTGGACTTAACACTATTGGTACAGTGCATGGACTCAAGTTTTCTCTAACCAATCCTTTGTCCACCAATCCTAGACTTGCTTCTTGACCTCTTCATTCTCTTGTGCCGTCAATCTATACACTGCGTTGTTTGGTAAACTTGTTGCTGGTATAAGGTCAATGTGATGGCTTATACTCTTGATGGGCAACAATGAACAAGGTAGATCGTCCACCACGATATCAACAAAATTCCCCAACAGTTCTTGAATTTCCTTCGATAGATCATCTATCGAAGTACGTGTCAAAATGACTCTGGGTTCTCTCACTACTGCAAACTGCATGTCTTCTTCTTTCTTGACTTCATCAATAAGCTTCGTCCCACTCATGAGAAGTATAGTATTTCTTGTTTCTGCTTTCACCTTCTCATATTTAATTGGCAACAACATGTGCATTCTACAATTCTTCTCCAAGGTGTATGTGTTCCTTCTTCGATCATGAACAACATTTCTATCATACTACCATGGTCTACCCCAAAAAAGATGACAGACATCCATGGGAATGCCATCACATAAGATTTCAACTCTACAACCTCCTATCTTAAATTCAACTAGACATTGTTTAGTGACTGTTACCTGATGTACTTTTTGCTAGCACGAAACCTTGTAAGGGATCGGATGTGCAACAGCTTCCAATTCCATCTTGTCCACCATTTTTATGGATACTAGGTTATCTGTGCTTCCACTATCCACTATCACTTTGCATACCTTGTCCTTGGTCTTGCAATAAGTTGTAAACAAATTGTTTCTTTAGACTGGATTTTCTATCTCCTTATCTGGCTTCAAGATAATTTTCCTCATCATTAAAGATATTCCACCTTCTACATCTTCTACCTCAACATTTCACCTTTGCACCTCTGAAATGTGAGTTTCACCACGTCCATATTGTTTTCTATTAAAACATTCATAAGACATGTGTCTGATCTTTCCATAGACAAAACACTTTATCTCACCTCCTATGCCTCTTCCTCTTCCTCTGGCTCGAGGAAAAGTGTTTCCATCGGCATATTGTCTTCCATGTGAACTTCCTCCTCTTTTTGGGTGAGTATGAGGTTTCTTCTCCTCATTCCTGGTCTTCTGCACCATGTCTTGGGAAATTTCCTTCTCTCTTCTCTAACTTCTACCTCTGCCCCTTTGACTTTGCTTTCGGGCTAACTTTTCTTCAGCCTTCAAAGCAATCTGTTAAGATATTCCACATTTCTGATTGCCACCATGATCATCCCATCCTGAATGTCATATTTCATACCATTCATGTATCTGTCAAAATTTTTATCATCACTCTCGTGATGACCATCTCTAATGTTAAGTCAATAAAATTCTTTAGTGTATTCTTTTACTGTCATCCCCTTCTATCTCAAATTCTACATTCTTTGAAAAATATTAATTTGTTAATCTTTGGGTATAAACTTGGCTTTCATCTTGGTAACCATTCTATCTTAGCTTTTGATTCTTTACTTGCTTTTGCAACACTTGTCATCCTGTAGTTCATCCCACCATACTGTTGCATTCCCTTTAAGTCTAGTGACGGCATGCTTGACTTTCTTATCCTCCTCGACATCCTCATAATTGAGGTATTTCTCAAGATCTCTAAGCCAATCTAGTAGCTCCTCGATGTCTAGGGTTCCTTTGTACATCAGAATGTCCTTCTTTTCCCTAGCACCTATTCTTGCAAAAACTCTAAATAGATGTTCTTCTAGAGAATCTTTGGCTACAAATTCTTCTTCAACTATGGCAGTGTTTTCACTTTCATCTTCACTGACATCTCCAACGTATATTGTCTGTCTCTGTGTTGTCTCCAGAGCATCTAATCGAGCATAGAGTCCTCTCATTTCCCTTTCCATAGCTAGATCGAGCATTGGTCTATCTTGATGTCTCCTGGGTGGCATTGTTCAAATCTGGTTCACACTGAATTCGAATCACAACTTGCCTTTTGTACTATCATGCTTACATAAAACAATAATTGTAAGCCAGGCTCTGATACCATGTTACACAACACCCCCTACCTCAGCAGGTTCTGCACCACCTCCCAGTATAAGGATCATTCTTAGTCTCCCCTTTGAGTCTGATTGACTCTTTGATTCCCCACAGGCATCTTCAAACATACAAGTGTTTATCCACAAGTCCTTTTTAGGATTTATGCCTATGTGAATAAGAACTATGTGCCAACTCTCACCCACGTAACCAACTAGCGTGATGACACTCTCCACTCGATAAGGTATATCAGGTTTCACAGCTTTGCGACCCCTGATCCCCAAAAAACTCCTTCAATCCCTGAAACCCTAATGATTCTCTGGCTCCTCCCTTGAATTTTTCTGTTGTGACCTTCAATCGCAACCTGGGGCCCAATGTTTCGACACGTTGGAATTTCGCATATCGGCGAAATGAAATGTAGTAACTCCTTTCGTCGACATTTGAAATCGCAATAACTCCTTGCCAAGAATCAATGGTTTTGGAATCCCTGTGATCTAAAATCCCTGATTCTGTTGGGACTTCATGAATCGGGAGTTCATGAATCTTGACTCTGATTCACAATATTCTCCCGTCCTCGAATTCTGAAACGATGAATTCAAATGCGAGATCAATGACCCCCGTAGATTCAAATCTGACAACGACTATTACTCCTGAGCTTATGAGTACTGAGATATACTCAGTCTCAATCCTTGCATTGATCTATAGGATCCAGCGGTCCATGAAACTTCGGTGATTTCCCCCCTGAGAAATTCAACCATCTATTCAGGTTTCTCAAAGACTCTTGCCCAAATACCTAGCATCTCTTCCTTCTGAGCTTAACTTCTGCTAAGTGACTTCATACCTCGTCCTTCTCTTAACTTCTCTCAATTATCTATCCTTCTTGTGATTGAACTTTGTTATGGATTCAATATTTCAAAAGGATTCTTGCATGCAGTCCTTATGGCGTTCACAATAACCCTTAGTTATTTAAAATCTCTCACTTTGTGCACTTTCCTGCAATAGTAGTTCTTCAAACTTCCTCCTTGGTTGGTAAAGTCTAAGACTCTCTCTGGATTGCACACACTTTCCATGGTTCGGTGCTATACTTGCACTCTTTCTAGTATAATAACAACAATAACCTTCCTAAACATGTCTGAGATAAAACTCAGAGTCTTGTCAATGCACTCCTTGCAGACTATCACTGCACTCCTTGTAGTATTTCTCAGGAAGAGGAACAATTGAATCTTATATTTATCCTCTTATAGACTTCATACACTCAATCATGAAATCAAGAACATATACACACATAGCATTGAAACACATGCATAACAGAGAACATAATCAAACTATTAACATACTATTCAAAAGATGTAAACGGAATGCATGAAAACACCACGAAATTGGATCAAAGCTTCTTTATATTAATCCAAGTGCATTTGTACATGGTTTCAATAGAGACATCTATCTGGTTATTGGAATTCTACATTCTTTGTTCTTCTTCTCTCCTATTCTCTTTCTCTACAGCTTACAATTGAGAATAATTCCTACAATACAATGCCTACAAGGGAGCTTTCTATAGTTTTCCCTCTTACAACTCTAGCTATCTAATATGGAATTAAAAGATACAAATACTTTACATTTAATACAATAAATGCCTTCATATCTGACAAATGAGAGCAATGATCAAGATATGTTTACAATCTTTAAAACATAAATACAAATACATCCTCCTATCTATTACATTAATGTTCCTCCATTTGAATTGAAAATGTCTTCAAAATACACGTTGTGCATTTCCAGTTGTCCTCCTCTTCTGTGCTTTATTTGTTGGATTTCTTACGATGCTCCTGCATCACTTTTCCTTGCTAAGGATAACACCAACAAAATTATCAAATTTTAGAGTGTTTGAATGAGAGACATAGTTACTTATAGTCATGACCAAGCCATTCTAGCTTTCTTGAAATGAGCATAAGATTAGAATGGCTCTAACCTCTTCATCGAATTTCACTCCTATAGAAATTAGTTGATTAGTAACCATCTTGAAGTCATTTAAATGGTCGAAAATGGACCTACCTTCTAACATATTCATATTAAATAATTGCTTCATTAGAAATACCTTGTTGGAATCTGAGGGTTTTTCATATATTTTATCCAATTCCTCTATCAGATCCTCCACTATCTTTTCTTTTGAAATATTAAAATCCACTTACACTACCAAGCACATTTGCATCATTCGTAGTTCCTTTATATCAACAACCTCCCATTGTTCATCCTTCATACTCACTGATTGTATTGATTTTCCACCCAACGGTAGGTAAAGATATCATTGGCCTACATTGTTCACTTATAAGTATCTAAGAGCTAGATATCATTGGCCTACATTGTTCACTTATACTCATGTATATGTTAGGTCCTACCAGCCTTGCTAATTATTCATAGGAAACCAATGATTTCATGTCGTTCCTTTGAATCCAGTCGTTGTTGAAGCTCCTTCTCAAAGAATGGGTTTTATATCTCATTGATGAATTTAAGGATAACTATAGCAATACATATCATTGGATCTTTACTTCTATAGACTATTTCACTAGGTGGGTAGAATCGATCCCATCAAAAAACGAAATCAAGGAAGTTATGATGAGTTTTCTTGAGGATAGAATAATAAAAAGGTTTGATTCCCTTGCCAAAATCACTACTAACAATGCCAAGGCTTTAATCTCCCTTGATTTACAATTTTTTTCCTTAATGATGGAATCATCGTATGTCACTCATCCAACTACTATCCCCAAGGAAATGAACTAGAAGAATCTAGAAACAAGAATATGATTAATATTGTCGAGAATATTTAGGGTGAAAACAAGAAGGCTTTGGATAGTAAGATCCAATATGATTTATGGGAAGATCATATCAAAACTAATACTTCCACATGGAAAACCTTATTTGAGCTAGTATATGGATTGGAAGCCGAACTTCCCATCAACCTTCAAATTCCTACCCTATAGTTCACAAAACAATATATGACTGATAATGAAGCTTTGCAAGGAAGAATTTACCAACTTATAGAACTGGATGAATATAGGAGGAGTGTTAGGGATAAAATGGAAAATAACCAAGAGAAAATTAAGTGAATGCTTGATCACAAGGAAAGATCAAGGAATTTAAAAGAAGGTGATCATGTACTAATTTTGGACAAGAGGAAGGATAAACCATGAATGCATAATAAGTTCTATACCTTATGAATCAGGACCTACATAAACGAGAGTGAGGTTGATACTAACTCTTTCATCTTAACCACACACAAGGGAGAGAAGATACCATTACCCATTAATGGATACCTTCTCGAACCCTACGTTTTGTAAGGGACCTGACCTTTTGTCTATAGTTTAGGTAGTGTAGGTAGGGCATTTTCATCTTGCATTGCATTTGTATATATGTTTTCATCATGCATCCATTCTATTGTAAATTTGAATTCTCTTTCATATACATCACATTCTCATTTTGTATATTATGTAATCCTGTTATATACTTGCATTTTTCACTGTATTATTACTTTAACATGTATAGTTGTAGTAAAATTTTATTTCAGCATGATTTTTTATTAACTATTAACCTTGGTGGATCACATACACTTGCATTTACTATTAAAGTGTTAGTAGTGTTAGTAATGTTAGAAGTGGGTGTAGGATTGCAGGTCTTGCACAACTAAATATGTTGAGGTTAACATGCATTGTAAGGTGATCACGTGTCCCCAAGTTGGAGCTAGATGTTAGCCCCCCAACATAGGGGTAAATAGAGGAGATCATGTCTCATGGCCCACAATGAATACAATGATCTCAACCATGATGACTATCAACACGTCTAAATATAACAATCTGGTAGCCCCCCTCATATTGCCTCTTCTACTTTCAATCAGTTAATCTCATCACATCCAGCCAACACAAGTGTATGAGAGATGGTGATCTAGTGTCATCCTGAGGTATTTTAGTCATTATTTCATGCAAAGTGTTGTGATTAATGTACCAGGAATCTCAATCAGGATCATTAGTTGAAGTTGGATAATGCATTATAGGCTCAAGAAGTTATGTTTGTTTCCTTATTTTACCGTGGTGGCCATCATCTATGCCCTAGTCCCATGTTGTCATCACCCATGGAAAAGGGGCACTACTAAGAGTCCATTCACAAGGGTAACATTATGTTTCCACACCATACTTAACACTTTCCATATTGTATCTTGTTATAGTGTACGAACTTCGGTAATGGGTCATGGTTCATTCTCTCATGATGAGAGGGGTTGAAGTCCCAGAGGTTGATTGTAGCTACTAATAAAGAATAAAAGAATGATTCTAAACAAAGAAAGGAATGATATCAAAGGAATCTCAAAATCCATTCCAAACTTGAGTTGAAACCTTTTCGTGTTCATCCTACTCCCAAGCGATGATGCATATCATTGAGTCAGTAAGTGGCTTGAGTTGGATATTAGCTCTCATATGTTATAGACCTTGGGTGATACAAATATGGGCTTGTTTATGCTAGATATGATCCTGGTGGCAAACAAATGGGAAGGAATCCCACACCATAACCTCTACACCTGAGACACTATCATGTATTGGATGGACGACATTGCATTGGGAGATGATTGGAGGACACTAAAAGATGACACAACCCCTTCTCCTACTTGGACGTCATCTCTTAAACCTTAGACACTGAGAATTTAGATGATGATGTCATGCTAGGGTGTGACAAATATGATGGGGTTTTATACTACTTAGACACCAATGATGAATTGAGACATGGAATATCATTATTCCACCATGATTTCACCTCAAATGATGGTGCATGGCCTTGGAGAGGTGCCCCTAGTGCATTGGAGGCATGCCATCACCACACATGTGACCATTATCGTATTATTTTCATGATTTTGACATTTGTAGAGGCTAATTTGAGTGGTTGGCCCCACTTGTAACTAAAAATTATAATGTTTCGGGGAAAATACCACTAGGGTTACCTTATATAAATAAGGATAGAGATCATTTCATTTTTCATCATTTCTTTCCTCTCACACTTGTGAGTAGGATATCTCTAGAAATGTTCACTATATTTTTTTTTTGTCTCCTGGATCTAGTGCTTTACTCTTGGAGGCGGTTTCTTTGTGGATTCTTTCCTTTCTTAGATGATATATTGTTTCAACTAGGGTTTATCTTGGTATAGAAACTTTGATAAGTGAGTAATTTTTCTAATCTCATGTATTTCCTCATAGTATAATTGTTGATTGATACCTTGTTGAATGTTACTTTGTCCAAGTAAAACCCTAGAAAGGGGAAATAAGTATTTTTCTCATTGAGTAATTTTGTTTGTACAAGATTGGTGAAGGAACTAAGAGACCTGGTCTTTTTCTAAGATTCAAAGGATTAATGATCCAGGGAGAAATTGGTGTCCACCCACTTATTCCACTGGCTCAAAACATGGGTTTCCACCTTGGCATGTTTTTTATGGTATTTTTGGTTCCTAAACTTATGGGTTTGTTTTGAGGCCCTAAACGACATTTTTTGGGAACGACAACACCCATACAGTACCCAAAAGCATTGTCTGGGATGAACATAATATGTACTCCTTAGCTAGACCTTTCTGATGAGGTATAAAATGCCCAAAACAGAGATAGTATGAAAATGATATTCTCTTGGAAAGTTGACATACGAACTACCCCCATCAAGGTCCACAAACCTTTTGGCATTCATCTTCCGGGGTTAGGGTTTTGGATTTTTTTTATATTAAAAATGCCTCTAGAGCCTCAATGTAAACATCATCATATTCTTGCGAGTGAGTGTTTCCATCATATCTCTTCTCACATATAAGATGGAACCATTCTAGTGAGTCATTCACTCTGTAATTTTATAATTTCTATACATTCTCTCATTAATAAAAATTGTGCATTACTACATATCTGTGTTTATTGAAACATTTTTGTGTATCTCGCAATATCTCTTTATATTTCATTGTTATATATTTGCCTTCATTTCATTCTGAAAATAAATCTGGATCAGTCATATCGGAGTAGTATGCTCATTATCGTTTCTTAGTGCATGTTCTCAACGAGGTCATGGTACAGATACTTGGGTCTCGAGCTAGTTTCCCTTGAGGACAACCTCTATCATCAGACCAAGTGACCTCACATGGTGGAAGAAATTAGAGACATGGGAGAATAAGATCCCATCAAGTTGTTTCTTGTGGAAGCCTTCGTGTAACATAGGAACGAGATGTTGAAGAATTTTTCCCAAATCCTTCAACGATTGTCAGCAATAATTGGCACATCTTCGTCAAGAAGTTGGTTTGGATATGATAATCCATTCAAGTTACAATTTAATTTTGATATTCCCATACTTGAAGGTCAAATGGACGTTGATTCTTTGGAAAAATGGTTAAATTTGATAGAAGGCTATTTCTCAGTTGACAAATTTTCTGATAGAGAAAATATCACCTTTGCACTCCTCAAGGCTCTCCCCCATGTCAAACATCGGTGGGAAACTTACTGGGAGAAAAATTCCACAGAGTTGTCTGGAATATTTGGCGATGATCCCACTTCGTATTTTTTTATGGATGAAGTCAAGGAGAAATATTACCCTATGGGAAAATATGATGACAAGTACATGAGATGGACCACAGTACATCAAAATTCAGACCAAACAGTGCCATAGTTCACAAATAAATTCCATACCTTGTGCAACAATCTAGGTATCAAAGAATTTGTGTGACATTTAGTTCTGAAATAACGTGTTGCTCTATAAAGTTACATCCAAACCGAAGTGGAGTTTATAGACATCTCATCATCGGGATTTTATTATAGATATGTTGTCAAAATCGAGAAGAAATTTAAGCAAAAAAACAAGCGAGAATTTGGGTCTGCAAATACGCAACAAAAAAAGTATGGTAAAAAAATCCCTAACTCACAAAACAATCAACCTCAAGACAACCATTCCAATTCACAGGAAAAGAAGGGAAATGGGAAGATGAATAATGACACTAGGAAGTGGTGCAACTTCCACAAAGAAACATATAATATACCGATGAATTTCACTCGAAATAGTCATTGGTAGACAAGCTCAAAGAAACATATATAATACCCCACTCAGACTCTAATTCAGAGCCTCATTGTAAACATCATCATCTTCTTATGAATGAGCATAACCATCACATATCTTCTCAGATATAAGATACCACCATTATAGTGATTCATTCACTCTATAATTTTATAGTTTATATACATTCTCTCATTAATAAAAATTGTGCATTACTATATCTATGTGTTTATTGCAATATTTTTGTGTATCTCACAATATCTCTATATATTTCATTGTTATATACCCACCTTAATTTTTTTCTCAAAATAAATCTAGATGAATTAAGGTCCAAGAGGATTTGGACCTTAACGATTTGATCTTAGTCATTTGATCTTTGACCTAGGTCATGTAGTTCAGGGAAAACAACATCTAGCACCCAAGAGGCTTTACGCCCTATAAATCGTTCTCGTAAAGGTTTGAGTCCTAAGGACCAAGAGGATTTTTACCTTAAGGTTTGAATCTAATTAACATAACTCTTCTTGTGGTGAAAACATATTTAGAATTAACATTATCTCTCCTAAATTGATTTTACTAACCCTAATATCTCTAACCCTAGAAAACAAATGACATTTATTTTTGTTGTTATAAAAGTTTGCTACAACCACTAGGATTTACTTCAATTGTTTCATACTTACTTGGAATAGTGGCTAAAGATACTCAGAATTCAAATCTAGCAATTGGATGTTCTTGTACATGTTGAAGGATTAATTTGTATGCTCAAGTGATATACTTCTAGGTACTTTTTCTTATTATTGTTACAAAATATTGATCGTTGTTATACATTGTCTGATTGTTGTAATTTTCAACAATAACTAGTTTATTTTCTTATCTAGTGCCTAATAGGTCATCATTGAGTTATAAAACTTAACAATTGTCTATATTATTCTTTAGATTGTTTATTGCCTTGTACAAGTAAACCAATTACCTTGTTTCCTTCCTTACCTCTCCTAAAACTAGACCTAACATTTAGGTGGCCAAGATAGGGGGTTGTAGGGTTGGCTAATCCTATTATTTGATCCCTTGATGTCACAAGGGAAGACTCCATTGTGTTGAACCTTCTTCCATAATTAAAACATGATAGTGATAGAAACTTGCAATTGTTACACAACATTGGGATCTTGTGGAGGGATTTTCACAAGTACAAATCCTATGATAATAGGCCACATGCTTACTTATTTTAGGTTTCTATAATCAAATTATGTATAGATTTCTAATCCAACCTATTTCACAATGAATTATTTGATTTAATTCACCATTATATTAGTCATGTCATCATATCTCACCATGAATGCTACTAGGACCTCTCCAACAATTTCATCTTTTGACTATAACACACACAAAAAAAAAATCCCACTATGAAGATAATTAACATTTACGGAAGAATAAGAACAATTTGTTCAAAACAAATTGAAAACTTTAGACTCGTGATGCCATTGTTGTATCAGATATGGATGGATGGTTCACAATAATTGTCTCCAGTTCTTCTAGTGGAACCTACACAGGTACATATAACCTAAATAACCACTATTCATAAATGGATTTCTGTTTTTATAATTTGCAAAAAAAAAAAAAATTCTCAAAATTTTTAGTGTCTAGAGAATGTTACTAACCATCATGTGAAGGTACACCCTAATGTATGCAACTTAATGTATGAAAAATTACAAGAAAAATTACATAGGTAAAGGTTCTAACCTTTGTGGAACTCCACCTTGAAACCTATCGTTAGAGAATATGACTTTCATATTTGGTTGCAGAAAATGACCTTCATATCTAGTACATATTACACATATTGTTTGCAGGTGGAAGGTTGACACATATTGAAGGTGGAAGGAAAGGTTTCACATGGGGTGAGGAAGAAAACAAAATGAAATGAGGTGGGTCTTTGACCATGAGGAAGAAGAGAAATGGGGACATAACAACATCCATAGAAAATATTCTTATAGTGCATGTAAGTGACATGAAATTGACCAAGTGGAAGTGGAGACAGAGTGTAGTTGAAAACACACTAGAGGGGCCAAAGACACAACTTCGGTTATGGATTATGAGTTATGATCCGAAAACATTAATCAACATTTATTATTTTGAATTAATGCTAAATTTCAAGTTAGCATTAATTCACACTGCTTCCTAAATATCCATGTTTACTAAGTTTCAAGCTTCTATTTCCCTAATTTTGAAATTGCTTGCCTCGATATGAGGCTAAATAAGGCGTCAAACTTAAAAATTAGGACTTAAAACCAAACACAAGTTGGAAAATTGCATGAATTTGTTGAAACTATGGTTGAAGTGGTTGGTTTTCATGTCATACTAATAAAACCATGGAAAACCAATTACTATTAGTCTCTATTGCTGAAGGGTAGGGACTAATAAGGGTTAAAGTAAAGGACATATTCTTTTTCAAAACCCATGATGATGAAGACACCCTTTGATAAACCTAATTTATTTGAGTTGAATAATATTGCGCATGATTCATTTAACATTGAGCACCAAGGCCTTATCCAAAATCTTATAAGATGCATCTATAAGTATGTTTGGTTTCCAATATATAAGTATCTTAGGATCAACAACTTTAGGAATATACTTAAAAATTTCCTTCTTAACGATGTTACCCAATGGTTGTGTCATGGTGGATTCTTTATAAACTTGGAGCAAGTTGGGCCTAAGAAAGTATATCCTTGTAGAAATCAAGTGTCAAGCTTGGTATCACATGTGTGGGATTTATCCTTGATCACCTATGAGAGAGTTATGATTAACTCATTCAATGCTTGTCATTGATCATAGAGATTTATTTGCATGTCATAAAACCTATGAGGGTCCACATACACATGATTTTATGCGACCACCATATATTCCTCGTTCAATCCCTAATATTGGCATATGATCTTATAGTGCACCACATATTATTTCTAAATCATCAGGTAACAAGTCATTCTTCTCTCCATATGTTTAAGAAAATAGTTTTTTCCATAGGCTCTTTAGACGTTAAGGCCACAAAGAAATATTAATCATTCTTATCTCTAGATTTAATCTAATAAAACTTGGATTCAAGGTGGTATCCCTTGTTACTTTACATCTCAACAATTTTTAGAAGGTGTCTGAGCTTAGATATATCAACCTATAATTATTGGTTGAAGGGGCTAAACTAGCACCAAAATATCATATTTTTCAACTCCTCCTTGATGAAATTATGATTCTTTTGGAAAAGTGTCAATAATTTGAAAATGCTTTTGAGGGTTTGAGCCATAGCTTGAAGAATCATGATCCTTGGGGTTGTTTTTGAGTGTTATTGTTTCATTAATTTGACATATTGTTTAATTCATTGTGACTTGATCACCTTGTTAGGCCACATCCTTTCTATCATAAAAGAGGGATATGGCCTCACCTTAAAATCCATTGTCATTTTTTGTTTTGATCCTATCCCAAATAGTGGAGATAGTGTAAAACGTACCTGAGAATTTTTTTTTAGTCTAAGGCATATCATAAGGTAATGAACTCCGCCTAACAATTAGTATATTGATTATGACCGTGATACTTTATGTAATTTTTTCAAGTTGGACTGCATCCTATGATACTTTGTAGGAAGGATTCCTCTTAAGTCAATAATTTGGAACCACATTCGAGAGGTGTGGGAGCCACACAAATGTAATTGTTCACATACCTGCAACCTAAACAAAAGATTTTCCCATTTCAATTGAATTACCTAGCTCATGTGAAAAAAAGGATTATTTAAGTCCCTTCAAATGGTAAAAATATCTTGGTGTAATTTTTCCACTAGATCGATGATTTCTCAACTAAAAAATTTACCCAACTACCCTACCTAGTTTAGGTGAAGTTCACCGACCTCTCAATTTAATTATGGTCAACCTTAGAGTAAATTGAAACATTGTTAGAGGATTTTATCAACCATGAACCTGAACTATTTTTCCACCCATGAACCCAACCCAACAAAGAGTCTACATTAGGGTCAACCTTTCTATGTAGGAGTGGAAAAAATATTGCTCAAATTTGTTGCAATCATAACAAGGTCTTGCTTTATGAATTCAATGTTCTCATGGAAGACTTGGAATGGTTCCCTTATGATGAGGAAAGACCAGATTATAGATAAAATATGTGAGGCAAACAAACATGGTGAGGCTACGCTCACTTCTTGATTATTAAACGAAGACGGATTACATCCTTATATTGGAAAAGACTCTCCCGAGTCGGCTACATGCAAACCAAAAGACAACTAGACAACTGGCTCTTAACTTAGAACTGACTCTTCTAACTGGCGCTTATAACCCGCGCTTATTACTGCTGCTAACAACTAGATAACATCTCCATTACTTCCAAGTCTCCCCCTTAATGGAGAATGGATTG
>JASDQU011441736.1:0-23539 GCA_032191745.1 Picea mariana
TTTTTTTTTTTATCGATTGTTTCTTTTGCACCACCATCATCTCTAATGGATTCATTCTTGTACTTAGAAACTATACGATATACAAGAAGTAATCATCCACCATATTTACTTCAAACATCTGTGCATCTTGCCATCTTAATTTATTGCATCTTCTCCTTATAGTATGCACAATAAAAGATATAACCCTACATTCAACTTCCTCGATTTTACTACAACTTCAAAATTGTATTCCTGGAACAATAGTATCCATCTTCATATTTTCATCCTCAACACTGGCTTACTGACTAAGTATTGTAATAGTATTTTTATTATTTTGAATTTTGTGTATTTATGTTTTGTGATTTTGATAGTGTAGGATACGATTGTGTATATATGGATGTTGAATCTACCTTTGGTATTTGTGTTTTCAGAAGGGGTTGGACACCTTGAAATAGAAACTGGTAATTGGGTCGATTTTGATCTTTCCTAATTGGAAAAAATAGTTCCATTTACATGTAAATGCATCATCCATAATGTTGGGAGAAATAATATATCAACCAGAGGAAGGAGACATAGATCACCCAATTTATTTTTCAAGTAGGAATATGTTTATAGCAGAGAAGAATTATACTACCATGAAATGAGAAGTATTGAAAATGGTGTATGCACTATAGAAGTTCATACATTACTTATTGGGGTCTCATTTTAAGATGTAAATGGACCATTCTGCATTAAAATACTTAGTCAGTAAGCCAGTGTTGCGGATGACAATATGAAGATGGATACTATTGTTCCAGGAATACAATTTTGAAGTTGTAGTAAAATCGAGGAAGTTGAATGTAGGGTTAGATTATCTATCGTGCATAATATAAGGAGAATATGCAATAAATTAAGATGGCAAGATGCACATATGTTTGAAGTAAATATGGTGGATGATTACTTCTTGTATATCGTATAGTTTCTAAGTACAAGAATGGATCCATTAGAGATGGCGGTGGTGCAAAAGAAACAATCGATAGTAAAAGAAACATATTATCAGTTGATTGCATGTAATTTTTACAAGTTGGGTGCAGATGGAATATTGAGACGTTGTGTGTTGGAACATGAAATACCAATGATACTTGAAGAAGCACATGATGGGATTGGAGGAGGATACTATCCAGGGAGATAAACTGCACAAAATAGTTTGGTCACAGGGCTTTGGTGGTCTACACTTCACAAAGATGCAAATGAACATTGTCAATCATGTGATGTATGTCAAAGAGTGGAAAACCCATCTAGGAGGGATGAAATGCCTTTAAATCCACAAGTTACATTGAAAGCATTTGATAAATGGGCTATAGAATTTGTAGGACCAATCAATACACAAGAAATACAATCATGGGCAGGGTATATCATCACTACGAAAGAGTATTTGACAAGATGGGAAGAAGTATCCCTAGTTATATATTACACCATAGAGACTGATGCAAAGTTTTTGTTTGAGAATATAGTCACAAGGTTGGGATGTTCATGCATATTACTTGATGATAAAGGAACACACTTTCTAAATAAGACAATTGTAGAATTTATTGAGGAGCTCCAAATCCATCGTCATAAGAGTACTATGTATCATCCTCAGGCCAATGGAACAATGGAGACTTTCAATAAAATATTGGAGAATTCCTTTACCATAATTTTCAACGTAGGTAGAGACGATTGGGACTTAAGAGCTCCTGCAATTTTATGGGCTTATAGGATGACAAGTAAAACTTTGGCAGGTTAGACACCTTTTACATTGGTCTATGGGTAGGAAGTAATCATGCTAATGGAATTCATTATACCTAGCTTATGCATTGTAGAAATCACTGATCTATCGGACTATGGTGAAATATAGGAGATATTGGAACATTTAGTACAGCTTGAGGAAGATCAGTTTGTCACAGGTTTTCATCAGCAAGTTCAGAAGGCTATAGAGAAATCTTGGCATGATCAACACATCAAACATAAAATGTTTCAAGTGGGAGATCTAGTACTACTCTATGAAAACAAGTTCATGCAACATCCAAGAAAGATTAGAATGCACTAGTTAGGACCCTATGTGATTCAGCATGTAACAAATATAGGTGTTGCACAATTAGAAACCTTGAATGGAGAAGTCGTTTGAGGAATGGTGAATGGAAGTCGAAGGAAAATCTATAGAGACGACTGATAATCTGCATAGTAATATGGGCTGCTCTAGAACCCGTGTATTATAGTAGTTTTACCATAGTAGGAATGCAAACCATAGAAAAACAAATAAAAATTATAAAAAGGAACAAAATCAAATAAAAAGTAGATAGAGAAAAAATAATAAGATTACATAGTACAAGGCATTGAAGGTTATGTAGAAGGAATGGTTATCATGCATTAGAATGGAACTGCATCAATTTGGAAAATAATAAATAGAAGAGTAAGACTTTGAAGCACACAGATGAAGAAGCAATAATTGTTGCGTAGTTTTACAAGACAATACTGTTGGAGGGATTAAAGAATGAAAAGGATGGCTACGAATGAGGAATGACAGGTCATAAAGGTGCCATATAATATTAAATGATAAAATTCACCAGAAATCATGGCATATTGGTAGTACGAGGGAAAAATAACATGAAGTATTTGGTAATAAAGAGGCATTGAGTTAAAAAATCATCAACCATGCTGGTGGATTGGACAAGGTAGTTAAGTCAGGATGAGACATGTATAGTTGGAAAAATGACGCAAAAATAGTAGAAGGTCATTAATTGTAAGGAATTTTTGCATGCAAGCGAGAGACAACTAAAGTGACCAGAGTGAATCTAAGTGCACCATAGTCGAGATACAACTACTTGATAACATAAACAAAACTAATTAAGGAATTTTTCCTATGATATGGATGGCCTTGCTAAAGGCTGGAGCAACATGGAAACATGCAAAACAACCATTAGAGACACCATAGGTTGAGGAAGTAGTCAAAGCTTCATCTTTGGTTCCAAAATCTAGTTTTCACAAAGATTACCTACCCCTGAGGATGGATAATGCACCACACATCCATGTACCATCCAAAGGGAGGTACCTTCTACCAAAAACAACAGTTCCACCTGGTGTAAGAATGGAAGGAGAGATGCTTAGAAATATTGACAACCTAAAGTTCATGGACCATGACATGACCGAACAAAAACAAATCTCGGAGCTAGATAGGGAAAATTATTTGTGCACAAGGAGCATACTAGACATAGGAGAAACCCTGTTAGAGACACAATAGTGGGAAATTGGGTTAGAGAAGGAAAACATACTGAAATTTCTGGAGATCCCACATTTTGGGTGAAGCTTGGAGATTAATTCATGTGTGAATGTGTTTCTCAGATGTGTCCATGGGGAAACACTCTGGATTGATCCCCTAGTATCAATCGATATTTCATTGGTTGCACGTATTACAAGACATCTAAAATCCAGTGAGGACTCAACCATTTTATTTAACAAGGAAGGAAAATGATCCCTATTAGAGTTAGTGAAGGAAAAATTACATACATTCAGGGGAAAGAGGGGACTGAATGGTAAAATCATCCATGAAAAAAATGTTTATTTTGTAACATAGGTGTTGGCCTGTAAGTTGCTATGCACGTGTATAAAGGATGAAGTACTAGTTGTAGCAATAATAGCTACAGAAATGTGTGGAATGGGTTCAGATGAACTAGGCCACCTTCTTGATGAATTGATTTTAATAGGATTGCATTAAGCCCCAGGAAAAGGGCACGTAATTCCATTATGCATGGTTGTTGATTCTCATTGTGCTGGTTGGTTGGAAAAAACTAGGTTACTATGAGTGCATGTGCATATCAGGCAGGGAAATTTAGCCAGGAGATATGCCAACTTACGAAACACGATGGTCAAGAGAAGACATAATGACACTAATGCCACATTTTATGTATACTTGGACACTATCATGCATCTAGTGGCACACACCACGCATATCAGAAGAGAAAGTAGCAACATATAAGGATATAGCATGGTTTAAAGAAGGAATGCACCACATGTATGTGTATTCCAAGAAGGACCAAATGCACCAGTGGTTTCCCACCAATTACAGGTTAACAAAAGAGGATGTGTTTTTGATAATGAATGACTGGGAAGAAGAATGGAAAATCCCAGCAAAGAAAATAGGGTAATCAGAAGAGGAAGAAGAGAAAGATAAAATTTATGATGATCCATATGAAGAGAAAAACAATGGCACAAGATATATTCCTGGGCCATCCACAATGGAAGAGCAACAACCACTTCCAATATCAAGGACAAAAAGGAAGGACATAGGGAAAGAACCCATAGGGGGGAACACAAGAAGGTGAAATCACATAGAGAAACCTCAATGTATGCATTGGCTGATGATGATATGGACCACATAGGCTACCAGGTCTGAGATGTCGTAGAAGAAATAATGAAGGAAGCCACCAAAAATCTATAAGAACAACAACAAAAAGTGCAGGAACAGTTGGAAACACTCCAACAAATTTTGGAAGCAATGTGCATCACCAAAGAGATCAGAACCAAGGCATGACCCTCTAGTATTCCAGTAAAGAAAGTAGACAGTGTGAATCCAACCTTGACTTAGTTAGCAACAGTGAAAAGGATAATACAACTTGAGATAGATGCAATGAAAATTATGATGGTTGAATTGCAACAACAACTAAATGCACTAGGACATTGAACGTAGTTGTATCAAGGATGTCAATAGAAAGACTACATGACTTGCATATAGGCTTACCGCAAGATATTACAAATAGAGGAGAGGAAGAAAAGAAGGAGTTTATCAAAATCATGGATGAACGAGATCAGTTACCTCAAAAGTAAGAGGCTACAGTCCAATGAAAGAAGGAATTTGAGGGCCAAGTAGTGGAGGTCATGAAGGATATAATAGAGATTGAAGAAAGGGTGAAGAAATCCCTTAAGGAAAAGGATAAAGTTGAGGGTATCGTTTAGAAAACCAAAGTGATTGTTAAAAAATTATACAAGGCCATACCAAAATTTCCCATAGTAGTAGGAGATACCATGGAAGAACAAGTACTAAATATCAATGAAGTCATCAAGGGAATCAAAGTGTAGATTCAAGACTTACAATTGCACAACATGCTAGGAATGTCACCAGATGTGCGAGAAGGCAGGGAGACAATGGAGATGACAACGATCACCAATATCAAAAAAGTAGAGGAAAATTGCTCCAAATTTGTGAGGAGAGCGCAAAAATATGGACAGAGTTAGAAAAATATCTTGATATGAAGGTGGTGGAAGCTCGATTAAGAGAAGCACAATAAAGGGCACAACAAGCTTCAAATAATATAATGAATCTCCCACTAGCGGAGCATATGACAACTATTTTGTCTCAGGGGCAGTGGAATCAACAAAATATCAACAAAAAATACTCCAACAATGATTGGAACCACTTCAACAAGAACTTGTAAGGATAATAGGGGAACTGACCACTGTGCAAGGAAAGATCAAACATGCAGTATATGAAGGAGAGGAAAAACTCACAGGCTTGAATGTGAAGGGGGTTGAGGATATAGTAGCAACAAAGACCATGATAATAAAGGAAGTGGAGGTAGTGAAGGTAGCCTCCCAAAATTTCATTGCAGTGTGGAAGAGGAGTCAATAGGCCTGAGTGGCTCGGGACGAGCCACAAGTGATCATTGGGGGCTTGCTGGACAAGAAGTTTTGGAATAAAATTTTGGGAATAATCCTAAGTAGAAAATAAGTGCACAACATAGGTGTGTAGGAAAATAATAAATATTAGGGAGTGTTTAGTTGAGGCTCATTGAGGAGGATAGTAAGCAATAGAGGCACATCCAGTTGGATAGTAAGAAGCAGAGGTTCATCAAGAACTACAACATGCAGTGAGAGAGAATAAGCACATCCAGAAGTACAACACATAGTGAGAGATGATAAATCAGAAAAAAGAAGAAAAAGAGAAGGAGAATAAAGTGACAAGGAGAATAAAGAAAAAAAGAAGGAGAATAAAGTGGGTGAAAAGGATGGATGACAACTTGATAGGATAAAGATGGAAGGATTCACGAAAGAAGTAAATAACAACCAGTCAAAGTGAAAAAGAAACATGCAGATGGAAAAGCAAGAGAAATTCGTCGAACAACCAATGAAATGAAGTTGCAATGAAATGTAATAGGGTTTTAAGCCCTAAAAACTATGTAGAAATATGTAAAGAGTTGGGAGAATACAGGTTCCTTGTTTAGGGTTCTATGTATTTTCTGTGTTTGGTTCCTCTTATCATATTTTTGGTTCTTGGGTTGTTGTTCCTAAATTGTTTGTTTGAGTCTGTAAAGAGAGGAATCCATGTATAAATGTAAGCAATTATGAAAAGAGAGATAGATGGTTTTACTACAGAGCGAATAGGCTAGTAGAAGAGAAATATGCCATGATACGTCTTTCTAAGCACAGTGCATGAGCCGGGAGCACTTAGTGAAAGCATAATAAAGAAGCCAGTCATTGTGGATGTAGCCCAACATTGGCTGAACCGCGTTAAATCTTTTGTAGTCTGTCTTTGAATTGTTTTCTTATAAATTGTTTTTGAATGCATAGTAGATTAGATTTGTCTTATATTTAAACACAACGCAATATTCGTAATTTTTACAAGAATGAGTTATGTAGTAATCTGGAATAGAATGATAATATCAATTTGAATCAGAAATCAGTTAATAAGGAACAAATACAAAATGATGTGCCAAAAAATTATAAAGAAGGATGAATAAGATGGTCACCTCCCATTCCTTCACTACTAAAGAATCCTTGTTCTTGTAGTCTTAATAGATACCTCAGGTGAGACTTCATCTATACAAGTAGGTGATTCTGAAAGGGACGATGTTTGGTGGGTTTTGTTGGTTAAAGATAAATCAAACCTAAGGTCTTAAGAACCGCATGTAGCGCCAACAACACATGAACCCCTAAGTTTCATTAAGACGGTGGGATGTAGAAAATTTATTGATTTCCTCTAAATTAATCTTCCAAACAAAATATCTAATTCCAATTATGCGCTTAAAAACCAAACCTTCTCCTCAAGAGATTTCTAGTGAATATAATTATGCTCAAATTTGAGTTATGGATAGAAATATATGACCTTTTAAATATTGTTATGAATCACTCATAGGGGGTGTCATTGTTTCTACATAGCACTCATGTGGACCTTGTTCGTACATGCCATCTGATGTGGCTTCAAAGACGTCTCTTCTCCTTTCCACAATTGTCTCTTCCAAACATGCATAGGGACAAATATCCATATTTTTCAAAATTTTGGATGTATACCCATCTCATATCCTCTATCCTTATAGACATCCACCCATATGGAATAGAAAATTTATAAAAAGTCCCATAAATTAAAAATATTGGATCCTGCTACTCCAATCTCACCATTCCAGTCCAAGGTTTCCACCCTCTCGAATGAAAACTTTTATAAAAAAATCCCATTTAATATGAATATTGGATTTATCGATAGCCTTCACATAAAAATGTGGCCCCCACTCATACCCTATTGCAACATGGCATAAATATCATTCAAACACTTTCACTGACGTTTCTCCACTGATAAGCCTCCAGCTCAATATCAACCCATAGGCTATGAATATGGGTGGGTTCCATCCTTTACGTTTTTACCATCGATGAGAAACATGTACTTCTGTTGGATCAAACGAGTAACATTTACCTGATCCAATCACCCAGATTAAAATCAATCTTAAACATGAACACTCCTTGACCATTCATATTTCTCTTGAAATATCTGACGACTGACGTTGACCATGAGAGACGTTCCTCATTCTCTTCAAGATTAAAGGTGCTCGACTAATAGACCTGCCTCTTTGTCCTGAATCCACCATGAAATGACACCTGTCATGTCCATGTGTCATTCTCCACTTGGAAATTCCACGTCACTTGACATACCTACCACTCTTTCACAACGACCATCTTCCACCATGGCAATTTATATCACTACTCCATGCCACGTGATACATGTCCCACTTCATCGTTGACATCATCCACATCAACTCTAGCTATTTTCCCAATAATAAATTCTCCTACATTGTACTCACGTGTTATTTCCACTTCACATGTGACTATTTTCTTTAGAGGCTAAAGGTTTTATGGCATCCTCCTTCTACATCAAGATCCAAATTTTCTATAAAATCCTATTTACAAGAATCTTTGGATTTTCAGATTTGTGGATGATCACAACTCCTCCTTGCGAGTTCCACCATCTGGCATCTAAATTTTTCCAAAATTATACTTTAATATTTATATGGATTTCTAGAATTCTATATTTTCATTTCTCCTACTCCTAGTTCCTCCATTGAACATTTGGGTTTTTCAAAAATTCCAATTAATAGAAATTCCATATTTCTAGATTTATGGATGATCCTAGTTCTACTTCCTAGTTATTCCATCCAATGATTTCGAAGGTTAGATCTCGACCATCCATATTCCTTGATATACACCATCCATCACCCTGAATATTAGACCATCCTTATTCCTTGATATCCACATTGCACGTTCATTGGTGACCCAATGAAAATTTTCATGGACAATTTGTTGATGTGGCATGATGCAATACTACTGACGTGGCATCAAAAATTCATATTTTTATAAAAATTCCATTTAAAATAAATCCCATATGTCCATATATATGGATGGCCACAGTTCTACTACACTATTCATCCATCCAACATCTGCCACCCCTACCACAATGTCCGCCCCATAGCCCTTCCATAAGAAAACTTCCATGTGGTCTTGTTGATGTGGCACATTATTGATGTGTCCTAAATGACGTCGGACTACTCACATACGAAAAATATCCAAAACCTATAATTTTTCAATAAATGCACTTAAAAGTATTTCCTAGACTTCCATATTTTTGGATGGTTACGATTCCTCCTCCTAGTTTTCAGCATCGATCATATTTATAAAACCATGCTCACAGACTTTTTCCTATATTCTAGATATTTGGACTTCCGCCACGTCACTAAGACGGCTAAGTATTTTGATATGACAATACATCCATTACAGGGTTCTAACCTCATAGTTCCACTTCTATTACAAGATTTTTCCCTATGACCTTGGTTCATCTCACAACATAACTCTACCATATGTAAAAGACAAAACCTACCCTCAATCACAAAAACTTGCAATGAAAACTTACAATTAAATAACTACTTTAGAATAAAAAATATATAAATTCACACCTTGTATCCTATCGGTTCATGACATTACTGGCTCTTGACCCTTGATTTGTTCATTTTCTCTACTTGCACTAATCTTCAAAAAGAGATAAAGTATATGTTGCAACAAGGTAGTTATAGGATCAAGTTATACATGTAATATATATGAATTCAAATATGAAAAAAAAAATGACATACATAATAAAATTGAACAATATTACACAAATATGGAGGGAAAGAAAACTCTTTTATTGAAAATAGTATAAATGGGTAGTTACAACCTCCCAGGTTCCGCCACTCCTAGGTTCCGCCACTGCTCCTTCAAGCATCAACTCAACAATATGGGCCTTCCTTAAACGATGACTTTTGGAAGAAAAGTTCCAAATCAAGGGGTTGTTACTTAGAGGATCGGGGAAATAGAGAAGCTTGCAAATTCATCATCATAATCTTACACCTAGATTTTCTCCTCATCCATGTCCTCAATATGTTCTTATATACCATCCTCAAGGGGTTGGGATGGTTGTATTTCATTTTTTAAGGGCCAAGGGTAGTTTGGGAACGATCCCAACTGAAATGCCCACCCTAAAATATGAAATATTTTTATTTTTTCATAAAATTGAGGGCATACACAGTTTGTACACTCGAATATAGCATATGTAGTCCTCCACCTCCAAATCCAAATCATCCTGTGCCTTTCTGCCACCGACATTCCATGTACCCGCGAATATCCTGCGAGAGCCATGATCACCCCCACCGTAACAGAAATATGAATCGATCCAAACAAAGAGCATAATTACCTGTAATCCTCATTATCCACTACGCAGTTCGACCACAACACTTCCGATTGACCCCGCATCAATTGCAAGATCTTAACGGACTCGACTTTGTCCTTGGCAACACAACTGAATTACTCACCTCTGCAAAATCTTAGGCGAAGCCATTTGCTAGCCACCATGCAAGGCCACAACACCTCTCCCTGTTTGCCTCTCGACGTACGCATTGTGAACAGGTTGGAGTTCGCTACAACTTACACCTCCAGGATCCGCTCCTCTAGTATTTAATGATATGCTTCCTGTAGAGACGAAAGGCAGCGCAGGGCCATTGATGCTTCTTGAAACCCTGTTACTTCGTCAACGCCAATGTGAACGGATGGACGCAACGCCCTTGAAGCCCTAGTTATCCACACAAACGACGGGTGAAAGAAGAAAGTATAGTGAGCGCCCATACGACCACAGCTGGTTGGCAATGGCAATCACATATTCCTCTCCCATGAAAGGGCCCATATTGGAACCGGTGACCAAAACATTACGAATTTCTGATATCTTTTCTAGGGATTTGGGCTTGGTCCTTGTTTCCTAGAAGGGTATATAGCGGAACCTTGTGTTGTCTCTATTGATGCAGTGCCTGCGAAAAATGAATTTTGATTGGAATTGGGGGAGTGAGAGGGGAAACTTCCTTCACTTTGACTTACCTGTTCTGATCCCCATCGTCCACTGTCACCCCTGTGACCAAAAGCTGATTGTTGATCGCTGATCACATACTTCTCAAGATCATGCTCCTGCAAGATATTTGTTATCCGGAGTTTCCACACATTGAAGTTGGTAGCTCCTTCGAGTCTATCCTCGGCGCTAACTGAAATGGAGGATGCCATGGTACTCACACTGGAAAATCAATATTGCTTGGATCTCTGCGTGCCTGCTGCTGCACTTCAACACGTTAAACACACCCTAAGCTCTGATACCATGTTAAATTATGAGCTTGATTTCTTATGCGGATTAATTCTTTTATTTTCTTCAATACTTTGATTCCAACTTAATATACTTCAACAATTCCAAATCATAATCGAATAGCAATAATTATGTAGATAAGTAAGCATGCATATCAACAACACATATACCATGGGGAAACCCTGTACAGGGAGAAAAACCCAAGCAAACAATATTCCTTTATTGCATTAATAATGTAAGATCCCTTACAAATATCCACCATGAATGTTTTTATCTCAAAGAGCTTGCCAAGATGACTCTGACCTAACAAAGACTTACAATACCTTGTTGAAATACACCTTTGATATGCTTCCTCTTTATCACTGATGTGATCCTCTATTGGTCCACCCTCAACCTGCATATGAAAACTGTGTTTCAAAACTGTGTTGCAGAACTGTCTTGAAGAGAGGGTTCGACCTCTTCGTATATAGGCTGAAGAGGGGAAGCTCGAAATAGTAACCTGATTGCATGCATTAAACATAAATCAGCTTCATGCTTTAGTTCAAACTTAGAACTAGACTTGAGATTAGTTACTATTTAGCTTTACACTTTAGTTCGAACTTAGAACTAGACTTGAGATTGGTTACAACTCAGCATTACACTTTAGTTCAAACTTAGAACTAGACTTGAGACTCACATGCTTTAGTTCGAACTTAGAACTAGACTTAAGAATTTAGTTGCAACTCAACATTACACATTAGTTCTAAAATAGAACTAGACTCAAGACTTTAGTTGCAACTGAACATTACACTTTAGTTCTAAAATAGAACTAGACTCAAGACTTTAGTTGCAATTCAACATTACAAAAAATAGAACTAGACTCAAGAATTTAGTTGCAACTCAACATTACTAAAATAGAACTAGACTGAAGACTTTAGTTGCAACTCAAGATTACACTTTAGCTCTAATATAGAACTAGACTCAAGACTTTAGTTACAACTCTTGACAAGGCAATTCAAAATTCATGGTGAATAATGTTTACACGTGCCAATGCACTAGATCAATACAATTACATCATTTCCAATATTTAGGAATACCGTTTGTTTCTAGCTCATAGGAATTTTATATTCAACCTAAATTTTACTAGATGCCTTGACTTTTTCTCATGGCTCACAAGGTTTGACTAGGCTCACAGAGGTTGTATGTTCCCCCTGACTTTTGCACTAGTCTGTCTATGCTCACAGAGGTTGTACATTCCCCCTGACTTTTGCACTAGGCTCTCTATGCTCACAGAGGTTGTACGTTCCCCGTGACTTTTGCGTTAGACTCACATAGCATCCCATTCATCCCGACTTTTGGTTTGACTCACAGAGGTTTTACGTTCCCCCTAGCTTTTGTCAATACCGCACAACACTGGTTGATTCTCCAAATCTCCTTTGCTAGCCTTAGGGTGGCACATATGGCCTCTCATTGGATAATGATTGTCGGTGCTGTCAAATTTAAAAAATTCCAACTCTAGTGTCAGCATGTCAACGTCGTTATGGACAAAACCCATGTTCTTGATTTCCTTCTAGAAGTAGGCCAATATGACAAGCTACAATATCAGGTACAGGAATAACTATACTAGTGCAAAATGCTTAACCACACTGATGGTATGAGATTGTTGATCATGCAAATCACACTTTATCAACTTTCAATAGTAAAACATGATACAATCATCTTTTAATCACTAAAAATATAGAAAAATATCTTAACTATGCAGGATGAATAACAAGAGACAATAGAGGTTTATGGTGTGATTACCGATATATTATTGGAAATATGCGGGGAGAATGTGTAATTATGAATGTATTTGTGTAGCATAAATATGACCAAACTAGAGCCCAACACAACCCCAAACCAAATTATTTGCATGTCCTCATGCAAACAAGGTGAAAAAATTATGATACTCTACTTATATATTTATGTGACTTTGTTCCTTTTGTGTAGGTGTTGGCTCTTCTGGAGCGACACTGTAGAAATTGATTACACTGTCATAGATTGATTTAAACAAAGAAACAAAATTATCATGAAAATGGAGGACAATCAAAGGATGGGTTATCACAGGGTGATAGTCAATGGTATGAGTGTGGAGAATGTGAAATGATGGGGATGATGGTTGTATGAACTTGGACACTTGTATACTTTGTATCTTATATTCATTCTAAGACCAAGATTTACATGTGGTTATTTTCTTGAATATGCAACCATGACTTCATCCTCTTATTCAAAACATTCTGATGAACTAGGAATGTTTTATGATGTACAAGGAGAAGAAAATAAAGATCTTTCTTTATGTTTGTATTTGTATAACACGTATTTCCTTTTCATTGCTTGGTCTTATGATGAGAGTATAATTTTCATTATAATTGGTGGAGTGAAAATGGAAGGTTTGGTGAGTAGTTGGGATGGTACTTTCTAAGTGGTGGTAGAGTGTGGAGTAGGTGATAGTGGTTATGCATCATGTTTTCCAAATTCTTAGTAAATTAAAGAGATTTATACACGTTTTACCTCAAATTACCCATTCTTTGAATTCTAATGCACGCTAAAGTGGAAACTATGCAAAAACGGATAAAAGATCTATGGAAACATGATGTGGATCGCTGAAAGCTAAAGATGAGGTAGAGCAATGTTGAGAATTGTTTATGAGAATGGAAGTTGATCTACTAGATCTAGAAAAAAACTAGATGTGATGAACTAAAGATGTTGGAGATGATGAAGAGAGTCTGAAGATATAGAGTGGATACAAAGATCTCCCCCAAACCCAAGATTTTGCATGTCCTCGTGCAAACTACTTAAGACTGAGTGGCATCCAACTATAAGAAAACAATTGCTGCAAACTTTTATTGATACCAATCCGACAGTTGCTAAGAACAAAAATCTAAGAGCTGCTAATGAAATGTGGGCGCAAAGTCCATGATTGTTAAGCATCACCACATAGAGACAAAATCATAAGATCATATAGTAAACTGATCATAACATGAAGTACACCCATTATCAGATTTTGACAATTTATATTTGAACAATTTTTGAAGAAGGCTCATGAGTATTCCCCCTATATGACTAACTGATATAATTCAAGCATAACCCATAAAAATGTATAACCATATTTTTTGTTCTATAGAAAATATATATATTTCCTTGATTAAACAAAATTCATCAAACGATTAGAAACAATTATGTTCACAGAGCCCTATATAAATTATAGTAGGCATTTTGTTCTTCTCCTTTAAGAGGGAAAATAAAACAGTATTAGCAGTCTAAACAAATGAACCCCCATAGGAAACCATTCAACCTTTTTCACTCTGAAAATATTTACAGACATTCAAGTAATAAAAATAAATTTCACAGTTGAGTATCTTAAGATTCTAAGATCATGGTCCCACTCTTAAGATAGTATATCTTAGATATAGTATGAATTGGATGATAGGGTATTAAGGTCAACTTAGGGTTATTCTCAAATGGCGAATAAATGGATTTTATTTAACCTTTAGTTCAACCCTGCATGCTTCTTCTTAATGATTTACACAAGTATATCGTTCATACAAGCAAATACAGATTAGGCATATCAAAATCAGATTGGGTAATTTTCTGATGCAGGAGCATCTCCAGCAAAGCACAAGCGGGAGACAGCCAGGCACACTAGCGCATATTTTGGAATATTTTGAAATTCAAAGTTGGCGTATTAATGTAATATCTAACAAAAAAAATTATTTATGAACATTTTAATGATCGAAGGCTAAACCATCGTGTAAGATCGATGGGGGGGTGTCTTTTTCTTTAATGTGATGGATCGTAGAACAGATCTGGAGCATCTGCTCTTATCTGTCTGACTTAGATATTTATTGTAATAAATGTTAAGTAGTTGAAAGCCTTTATTATCAATAGGATAGTGTAGAGTAGTTGGAGGGAAAGACTCGAAGAGTCCCTTTGTATAAAGCTTTGTATTGTTGCCAAGATAGGATTGTTGCTGCTGAATCTAATGTTTATATTTCCTTTGTAGTCAATAGTTGGGAGATACAGAGAAACATTGTATGAATGTATGTAAGTTTCAGTTGGATGAATATAGCAGAGGAACATTGTCCAAAATGTGTCTTATTATTGTGTCTATCTGAATGAGTGCATGGTAGACTTTTAGGTTGTTTTCAATTCTATTTTATTTCTTCTTCTTGTATCTATGAATGCATTCACAAGGTTGAAGGTATAAGTCATTGTGAATATTGAACAAGTTTCAATTGTTTTTCTTTATTGAGCGAGTTCAAGGAGTACATATTCTCTGCAAGGAGTGCGTGACTGAGTTTGTTTCGACTCATAAGCTCAGAAGAGATAGCGTGAAACTTATGCATGCAAGGAGTGCATCGATGTCTGCAAGGATTGCGTGACATAGTTTCAAACTTAGAAGCTCAAGGAGGAATAATGTAATTTTAGCCACAGAAGAGAGAATTTGTGGGGAATAGTCACAAGGAGTGTGAAATCATCCATAGAGGATTCGAGAGTGGAGAATTACACATTGCAAGGTGTGCATGAGTCATGATTTTGACTAAGTGTCGAAGGGACATTTTCAAAGGAAAGAGGAAATATCGAAGAGGTAAAGCTCAAGAGGGAGAGTGGTGGAAAATCTTCAAGGAGAGAAGTTCCAGTAGTTTCCAGAAAATTCTGTGGACAAGATTCGTCCTGAAGGGAGACGAACGATTCTAGACTGTCATATCTAGGAGCACTATGCAGAGGTTGGATGTAAGGCGTTTCAACACTTCGTATTTTGGGAAATCTGGAAGGAGTGTAAGTGCAGAGTCACAAAGTTTAAAGTCATGGTTTGATCTCAGTTGTTGATCATGAAGATAGCACGTGGCGGTAGATTAAGAAATCCGTAAGTCATAAGTACGGAGGTTCATGGGTGAAGAACCTAGAGTCTCTTGAAGTCACGAAACCTTAACCATAGTGGGGATTGACGAATCTAAGGAGACGAGTGGCAGAAGTTCAGATATTAGGATAAACTTTCTTCAGGAAAAGCTCAAGAAAAATCTCGGGATATCCCCGAAGTTTGAATCGCGAAGAGATGGGCCCATGGTCATAGCCGTGGTCACTTGTGAAAAAGGGGTCTGTGCATGTATAATGGTTTTGGGTAATCACAAGGACCCAAAGAGTCACTCTAACTCAGCGATTTGAATGATCAAAGACCGAGAGGTCAAGCAACCCTTTGGAGAGAAGAGGGTTTGCATTAGAGTTGTATCAAAGCTATCACATAATTGATTTCTATAGAAAGAGGAGTAGACTGATATCATTTGAGAGGTATCAGAAACGTCAACACTATGCCGCCTAGAAGAAGTGTTGATCCACCTGTAGAAGATAGAGATATGGAAAGGGAGATGAGAGATCTCATAGAAAGGCTAGATTCCATGGAAACAAAACAAAGGAGAGCACCTGATGTTGGAGACGTCAACGATGTAGAAAATGAAGAAGTAGAGGTCGAAGAGGAAGTAGTTGAGGATGTTGCGGAAGAACGATTTCTGAGAGTGGTTGTCAAGTTGGGAGACAAAGAGAAGATCGAGATACCAGTGTATGAAGAGAATCTAGATACAAAAGAATTACTTGATTGGATACGAGCAATGGATAAGTATTTCTACTATGAAGATGTCGAGGAGGAGAAAAAGGTGAGACATGTTGTCACCAGGTTAAAAGGACATGCAGTGTTGTGGTAGGATGAACTACAGGCTGATAGAAGGAGAAAAGATAAACAAAATATTAAGAGTTGGGACCGAATGGTAGCCAAGCTAAAGGAGAAATTCATGCCCAAGGATTACCAAATAAATTTGTTCAGTAGAATGCAGAACCTGTGATAGAAAGGGATGACTGTCAAGGAGTACATAGAGGAGTTTTACATATTGAACATTAGGGATGGAAAGAGAGAGAGAGGCAAGGATAAAGTTTCTAGATACATCAATGGCCTGAAATATGATATCCAAGACAAAATCAGAATGGAAAAAGTTAGGACAGTGGAGGATGCATATCAAATTTCACGCAAGGCAGAAGAGAAGTTGGCCAGGAAGCAGAGTCAACAAAACAAGGGTCGAAGCTTGAATAGAGGCAAAGGAGTTTCCCAAGAGAAAGAACATAAGACCAAATATGAAGCGAAGAAACCACATAGTCACTCTGAGAGAGGAGAAAGTTCCCGAGGAAGGCAGAGTGGTGGTAGAAACTATTTTCCCAGAGTAAGAGGAAGAGGCAAAGGAGGAGAAGTAAGGTGTTATACCTGTGGGAAAACAGGACACATCTCTTGGGATTGTTCTAAGAGGAAGAAAGGAGGAGGTGAAGCTCACATTTCGAATGTGCATAAGTGAGATGTTGAGGAATAAGGTGCAGAGGATGGGAAGTCCTTGATGATGAAGAAGGTTCTTTTGAAGCAAGAGCCAGAGACTGAAAAGCCAACACAAAGGAACAGTTTGTTCAGGACATCTTGGAAAATGAAGGACAAAGTTTGCAAGGTGATAATTGATAGTGGGAGTTGTTAAATTTGATAGCATCGACAATCATTCTCCAATGAGAGGCCATATGGGAAACCCTGAGGCTAGCCAGGGAGATTTGGAGAATGAACCAGTCTTGTGAGGTATTGACAAAAGCCAAGGGGAACGTACAACCTCTGTGAGCATAGAAAAACTAGTGAAAAAGTTAGTGGGAACGTACAACCTCTGTGAGCCTAGTCAAACCTTGTGAGCCATGAGAAAAAGTCAAGGCATCTAGAAAAATTTAGGTTGAATATAAAATTCCTATGACCTAGAAACAAACAATATTACTAATATTTCAAATGATACAAATCTATTGATCTAGTGTCTTGTCACGTGTAACATTATCCACCATGAAGATAATTTCAAATTGTCTTTTCAAGAGTTGAGTTGTAACTGAAGTCTCAAGTCTAGTTCTATTTTAGAACTAAAGTGAAATGTTGAGTTGTAACTGAAGTCTTAAGTCTAGTTCTATTTTAGAACTAAAGTGTAATGATTAGTTGTAACTGAAGTCTTAAGTCTAGTTCTATTTTAGAACTAAAGTTTAATGTTGAGTTGTAACTGAAGTCTTAATTCTAGTTCTATTTTAGAACTAATGTTTAATGTTGAGTTGTAACTGAAGTCTTAAGTCTAGTTCTATTTTAGAACTAAAGTGTAATGTTGAGTTGTAACTGAAGTATTAAGTCTAGTTCTATTTTAGAACTAAAGTGTAATGTTGAGCTGTAACTGAAGTCTCAAGTCTAGTTCTATTTTCGAACTAGAGTATACTAGTCTCAAGTCTAGTTCGAACTAAATTATGAAGATGAGTTATGATTAAAGCATGCAAACAAGTTACTATTTCGAGCCTCTCCTCTTCTCCTCTTCAGCCTAGATAAGAAAAGGATGACCCTTGTCTTCAGCATAGTTTTGATATGCAGGTTAAGGGTGAAGCAATAGAGGAGAATATCAATGATAAAGAGGGAGCATAACAAAGAAGCATATCAATGTTCTATACAATAGAGATAGCATATCATAGGTGTATTTCAGCAAGGTCTCTTAGGTATTTGTCAAGTCAAAGTCATCTTGGAAAGCTCTTTAAGAGCAGAACATTCATGGTGGATATTTGTAAGTGATCTTACATTATTAATGCAATAAAGGAATATCATTTGTTTGGTTTTTTCTCCTTATACAGGGTTTCCCCGGGGTATATGTCTTGTTGATGTGCATGCTTACTTATTTACATAGTTATTGCTATTTGGTTATGATTTTTTATTGTTGAAGTGTATTAACATGGAATCAAAGTGTTGAAGAAAATAAAAGAATTAATGCACATAAGAAATCAAGCTCATAATTTAATAAGAGCACTAACAACTTAGTATCTAGAGAGATGGTGGAGAAGCTAGAGCTGGAGATGACTATACACTTAACATTGTATAAAGTCTCATGGTTACAGAAAGGTCATCAAGTAACAATCACTAAAAAATTCTTGGTTGAATTTAAAATAGGTGGATATAGGGATGAAATTATGTGTGATGTGATTCCCATGGATGTATGTCATGTTTTGTTGGGAAGACCATGAAAGTATGACAGGAATGTCATTCATGATGGGAGAATAAACACCTATACTTTGGAGAAGAATGGACACATATGTTACTTCCAATTGAATAAAAGAAGGTGAATGATGAAGCTAGTACGAGTATACTTCTCATGAGTGGGAAGGAACTCTTGAATGAAGTAAATAAATAACAACAGATACAATTTGTTGTAGTAAGGAAGTCGAGGGTTATCCTTACCAGTAATTCGATGGAGTATTTTCTTGAGGAAGTTCATGAACTTCTAGAGAATTTTGTCAATATAGTAGTGGATGAGTTGCCAAACTCATTACCCCCTATCAAAAGCATTAGTCATCACATTGACTTGATACCAGGAGCAAGCTTGCCAAACAAAGAAGCATATAGGTTGAAACCTGAAGAGAATGAGGATGTGAAGAGATAGGTTCATGATCTGTTAGACAAAGGATTGGTTAGATAAACATTGATTTCATGTGCAGTACCAATTGTTTTGAGTGATGCATACCCCCCTTATTTGCTAAGGGTTGCGCGACCTCTCGATCTAGGATCGATCAATAAATTGATCCTGATTGACTCTCTGGGTCTCTGCTAGACCCCAAACCCACTTACACTAGTCCTTTCTCCAAATGTGCAGGTCGTATGAGACCCGCGGCTTCTCTCCTGAGCATTGTTCGAACCTCAATGCCAAATGGCTGCCACTCTTTTTTGTTAGGCTCCTTCTCTCACGTGACCATGGGCCATGACTAGGAGCCTAAACTAAGGCGCGTATCGATTTCATGATTTAGGTACTTGTATGTGAGTCACCCCGACTCTCCTAATCCCCAAAATCCTGACAATGGCCTAACGCTTGCTAGATCCTCCCTTATCCCCTTTTCACATGAGCCTTGGCTATGAACTGGGGCCAAAACTCCAAGCACATTGAGACTTCATGTATAGAGTATCCCCGATGTGAGGCCCTCCCATTCGATCTGACAGTTCAGGTCCTCCCTCGATCCAACGGTCACGAGGATTTTGGGACTTCATTTTTCATGAATTCAAAAGACTTATCACGTCAGATCCTCCGATCCCTGAAATGATGATATTTCACCCTGGACAATCAACGATCCAGACCTTCCCTGGATCCAACGGATCAGATCAAGTCATGGATTCAGGCCTCATGAATTCCTAGCGTTCTTCCCTTTGACTTCTCCGAAGTGTGAGTCAGAAAAACATTGGTCGTTTGTCACGCATACCTCCTGATGAATGATTCTGATTCTCTATCATTCAAATCAAATGACTGAGATCTTCCCCCCTTGCGCTTACGCTATCTTCAGAGTTATAAGATCTTCTGGGTGTTCAAATGTTTCGAACCTTTTCTCCTTCGACAAGTCTGATTCTTGGACTTCTTTAATGGTTATGAAAAATGTTACCCCTCCTAAGCTTGGCCTTGCGAAGACTTCAATTTCTCGCGCACTCCTTGCATTTTATGGATTTTGATCACTCAAATCGGAAGGATCTCTCTAAGAGAAATTCTTCTCACTCTCCTGGTGTTCTTCTTTTTTGATTCTCTAACTTCTAGGAAAGCCTCTTCGACCCTTTATCAAATCTTGGACCTGTGCACTCCTTGCACCAGATCTCTACGCAAAGTTTGAATTCTTGTGGGAGACTGTGCACACCTTGCACGAGTCTCTTTGCACTCCTTGCAAATGGAAAGTTTTTTGTTATCTCTTTTGAGATCCGTAATCGAAACAGATCACGTTAATGCACTCCTTCCATTCTGTGTGCATGCCTTGCACTACTTCAATAGAAGAGAAAGAATTGAAACTTATACTAACATTCACAGTTCCATCTACTCATAATGAGATTCATTCATTCATTCATGAAAACACAACAACAAAGAATTGCAAACAACGTTCACATGATACATTCGATAAAGTTTCATCTGTTCTATTCCAACATGAAAATGGTTACAACTGTGAAAAAATATACAACAACAAAAAACTATTAAAATCTTACTAACTTGCAGCTAACATCTACCCTGCAGCCAACTACTAAGCTAGAAACTAGTCCCATTTGGGCATACAAAACCTCTATTTATCTTAGAGGGTTCTTAGGGTTTTCCCCTGGCTACTTGTCTACTCTAAAACTTAACCCAATGACTATCTGGACAAGTCGCATTCTAGAGTCATAGTGGAATCTCCCACTTTGCTTGTAATCATTCAAGCATGTCTCCAGATTTTCCCATCCTGATTTCAAGCGTGCCTCAAGAGATTAATTCTAGTGTTGAGTTAAGGCGGTCTTAAAAATATCTGTTGTAATTTCCAGTATTGATCTCTCGTACATATTCCTATACATTGATGGGTCTTGCTCCGTGCAAGTGACAATGATGCTCCTACATCATACTCCCCTTGAAAAAAAATCATGGACTCTTGTCCATGAGCTCCTTCACTGACTTTTCGTGCTTCTGGATAGTAGCTTCATTTGCCCAACTAGCATCTTATATTGGGTGTCCCTTCCACTTCACCAGATGCTTGAAATATGTCTTTCTTCTAGTCTTCTTGCCAATCCTTTGATAAACGATCTTATCGATCTGTGGTTTATCTGCTATAGGCATTTGTTTTTACCACTGTATTTTCTCTTAATATTTTGATTCCTCTGGGTCATATGTCCTGTAAGGATACAGGTCTGAAACATTGAATATGGGTCATATACCCACATCATCTGGCAGTGCAATCTCATAGGCGTTTGCATCAAACTTCCTCAAGATCTTACATGGCCCTATCTTCTTTATCTTTAACTTGTTATATGTTCCCCTAGGGAACCTTTCTTTAATGATATGTGCCAAAACCTGATCTCCTAATTCAAATTGAAGCTCTTTGCGATGTTGACCAGCTCTGCATTTGTACTCCTGGCTAGAGCTCTGCAACTGTCCTCTGATATGGCTATGGAGCTTCTTCATTTCTACAACAAAATATTCTACTCCCACGCTCTTGATATCACTTTGTTCCAAGTCTCTCAACTGAGATACTCCCCTGGGTTTCATTCCATACAATATTTGGAATGGGCTCTTTCTAGTTCTCCTGTTTGGTGAGTCATTGTATGCAAATTCTTCTTGTGGTAGAATCTGATCCCACTGATTATGGTGCTCAGTCACCACACTCCTCAATAAGTTTCCCAAAATTTTGTTCACCACCTCAGTCTATCCATCTATCTGAGGATGATAAGATGATATGAAGGGAAAATCCATCCATAACTTCTTCCACAATGTTCTCCAAAAGTGACCAACAAATTTTGTGCCTCTGTCCGAGACAATGCTTCTGGGTAGGCTGTGAAGTCTTACAACTTCCTTGAAAAACATATTTGCAACATGTGTCTCATAACTAGTCTTCTGGCATGGGATAAAATATGCCATCTTTGAAAATCTATCCACCACAACAAATATGGAATCAAATCCTCTTTGCGTTCTTGGTAGTCCCAACAAAAAATCCATGCTTATTTCATCCCAAGGCCTCTCTGGTATTGGCAATGGTTCATACAATCTAGTGTTTTGTCTCTTCCCTTTTACATGTTGGAAGATTCTACATCTGTTCACAAACTTTATAACTTCTTTTCTCATACCTGGCCAATAGTATGAACTACTCAATTGTGCAAATGTTTTATCATGGCCGAAATGTCCAACCAATCCTACACTATGTTTTTCTTTCAAAAGGTTATCCCTCATTGAGCACTTTGGTATGCACAACTAATTTCCCTTGAACAACAATCCCTCTTGGATCATGTACTATGTCCACTAGCTTATGTTTCGCAGTACATGATTTTCACATGCTTCGTATGCTTCCTTGAAATCTGTATCATCACAATACATGTCCTTAAGGTGTTCAAACCCCAAGGTCTTCACCTGAAATTCTTGCAGAATCAAACATCTCATGCTTAATGCATCAACAACTTTTTTAGCATTCCCAGCGATATTTTTTATGACAAATGTAAATTTTTTCATAAACTCAACCCATTTTGCATGCCTTTGATTTAATTTTTCCTGCCTGGTTATCACTATACAAGACAAATTCCTACGGGACAAGATAATGTTTCCATTTCTTCAAGGATTGAATTATGGCATAAAACGTTGGATCATGTTGTCATTGATGCCAATGGTTTGATTGATTGATGTCATTGATTGATGTCAAGTGATTGATTGATGTCAAAGGATTGATTGATTGATGATTTATGTAATATAATATGTATTGTCATTGATGAGAATGCATAGATGAAGATGGATCAATGAGTCGTCATTGATACATGATGAATATGGATCGATGTGGTTCCATTGGTATATGATGCATTGTTGGAAAAATGTATAGATGACTCATTATTGTCTTATCATGATTGATAAGGTGCACAAATGGATGAACTCCAAAGTGGTCCCCTTATGGTTAAATCCCTCACGAGAAGACGCTTTGCGGATTGAGTTATCCTAAAAGAATGGTTGGAGGACCCATGCTCTCATTATTGTCTTATCATGATTGATAAGGTGTACAAATGGATGAACTCCAAAGTGGTCCCCTTATGGTGAAATCCCTCAT
>JASDQU011441738.1:12189-26186 GCA_032191745.1 Picea mariana
AAGTAGTGGTATCCACTAACATTGTATAAATATCATTGACTATTGGTGGCATCATGTATGTGATTGATCCTGGTTTTTTAAAACAAAAGGTGTATAACCCTTGAGTGTGTGTAGAGTCTTTACTTGTTTCTCCTATATCAAAATCAATTTATCATCAGAGAGTAGGTTGAGTTGGATGTACACAACCTGGAAAATGTTTGAGACTGTACATAGAAATACGTTTTTAGAATGACCTTCAACCACATACATTTCTTATATTTTGCGATCAAATATTGAAAATTTAGTTATTACCCTGAAAAAACTAGGGATTGATGATTTGGTGCATTTTGATTTTATGGATCCTCCTACTCCAGAGACTTTGATCTGTGCATTAGATATTTTGAAATATTTGGGTGCATTGGATGAAGATGGTAGTGTGAGATATTATGAGTGAATTCCCACTAGACCCACATATGTCCAAGATGCTAATTCAACTACTCTAATGATATTATTTCCATCATTGTTATGCTTTCAGGTATGTTTTAAGTCATAATTGTTTCATAGTCTGCAACTGTTTGATGCTTGGTTTGCTATTGTCATTAGATAAAAGTTAATTTTATTTTTTTCCTTATTGGGGTGGGGGATTAGTTTTCTGTTTGTATTTATCTTACTTAGCTTAGGCGTAGTTTGGTTGGTGTGTGACCTAGATTCTTTAAATTTAGCAATGATGCATATGACTACATTTACATATGCACCACTCATGGTGCATGTGGTGTGGTATCCATATTAAACCCATTGGCATAGACTATTGTGCCTCATCCATGGGGTTTTTAACTAGGCACATGTTGACACAGAACTAGCCAAATGCCCAACAACATTGGTGACAACCAATTGAGATAACCCCTTGAATTCACAACTTATACATATTCGGAAGGCATTTGGATTTGACAAACATGGGGATCAAAAAATTTGTGGCTACCTCCTCTGAACATTTCATTGAATCATATTTCACAGCATGTAGAGGTCAAGAAGATCATCGATTCAAATATAACTAGTTTAGATATATCTTTACAACCAATCTATCAAGCACTGAGAGGGATCAAATCCATTGAGGTGAATTTTTTTTTGAGGGATGAATAACTCAAGGTTTGCACCTCAATGGATTTTTTCCCTCTTTGTGCTTGATAGATCTGGGATTTAATATGGATCTAAGATAGTTAAGTATAGATTTATTTTCACTAATTGTATATGCACTCAAAATTAATTTCTTTATTCTTTAATATTTTGTCTTCATTCCTGCTCCTTGTCCCCCTAAATTTGGTAGATATCGCGCTCCCATACATGAAACTTACCCTTCTCCCCTACCAAAAAACTTTGTATTGTTCGAAATATGACTTGGATCATGATCACACATACATTAAATGTTTTTTGTATTATTTTTGGTTGATTCCAACATTTTCTTGTGCTATTTTTTTCATATGAATATCCAAATTGGCGATACAAAATTTTTATAAATACAAGGGCTCTCAAAGTTGTTGATAGTGTGAAACAACAGTGAGTTCGCATCATGAAAAGATACAAGATCAATTTGTGTAGAATTGGTTTTAAAATTCATGAGTACTATCTTAATTTAAGGAAGGCAATGTTTGTAGGCTATTTCATGCAGGTGGCTCATCGAGAGCAGAGTGGACAATATCTCACAGTAAAATATAACTAGGTGTGAAAAAAATATTTGATTGACATGATCTTATGAAGTTAATTTCAAGTGTGAATTTTGTTTTCTTCTATCATATGCAGATGTTCTAATGTATGTTTTCGTTTATTTTGTTATATGTGTTATGACTGTTTATCTTAATTTAAAATACATAGAATGTTAAGTTGCATCCTTCAACCTATGTTGATCACAAGCCATAATGGGTTCTATACAATGAGTATATTTTGACAAGTAGTAATTTCATTTGTATCATCATTGATGTTCAAGGAGAGTGGTAAGTGCATACTATCTCCTTGTTTTTTTTGTGGGTTGATCTTACTTTTGTAACTAATGCCATTTATGTCCTACAATTTCACCTCATTGTAACAAGCTAATAGATATCACTCCTCATTATTACAACCTTACCATCTTTTCTCAGTGCGAGGTAAAGTGTATCATGGAGAGGTTTTATAAAAAGCCTGAAAGGGAAAAATTGGTTCATAAGAATAAGAGTAAAATAATTGATTTTAAATCAGTTGTATGTTAGCCTAATCTATGCTCTCTATTCCTCTGAGAGAGTTAAATACATATGGTTTTTGGAGGCTATATTGTTGACTAATGGTACATACTAAACCATATGGAATGAGCTTGTTCATTGGAGAAATCGTATGCCATTTTAAACTAAGTTGTTGTTATTATCAACATCATCTTGGTTTTTCAAAAAAACGTATTTAGCAACTTCTTATGGAAATTTGGGTTTTTCCCAATTTCTTATGGAAAAGACCCAAAACCTCTCTAAATACAAAGGCACCACCATTATCACTAACAATTTTGAGAGGTAGACCAAAGAAGGAAAATATATGTTCTTGTAGAAAGGATATAACATGTTATGCCTTAGCATTCATTAACGAGACAACTTTGGGCCACTTTGTGAAATAGTCAATTGTATTAAGGAAAAAATGTGACCAATAGAAAAGTGTAGGGAAATGGGTCCTATAGAGTCTATCCCCCACTTGGTAAAGGGAAACTAATTTCTCACTAGGTTCAGGGGCACACCTAAACACTTATGCTTGTCACTTACTCATTGGAAACAATCACATTATCTCACAAACATGAAAGAATAATTGTGAAACAAGGTGGTCTCATAGCAACCATAACACATAATTTTATGCACAGTAGATTTAGTAGGTAAATTCCCACTAGTATGGAATTGCAAATGAACACCATCATGAAATTTCTATAGTATATATTTGGCTTGGGACTTACCAAAACATCAAAGAAACATACCATCAACATGTCTATGGACCAACCAATTCTTATACATAGCATACTTATTACTTTCTAACCTTAGTCACCTCTTTTCATTAGCCTACAAATGGTAAGGGCATTGTTTGTTTCGCAAGTACAAGATGATGTCCTAGTACCAAGGGTCAACAATCGTATCATAGTCAATATCAAAACATTCCATTTAAAAAACAACAAACAATGAATCCTAATCCTCTTGGCTATTAGGATTTTTATCATGAGCATTTTTAGCCAAAATAAGAGATAAATACTTATCTCGTGCAATCTTAGTAACCACGATTTGAAGATAAAAATCTTGATTTTTGGCAAGGAAATTTGTCCTTCTTTCTTGCAAAAAAAATTAGGACAACAACTACTTGACGACAAGAAGAGGCGCTTCCTACTTCCATATCAATCACTAAAAAATTGTAGGTGGTCTAGATTTCCAGGTGAGAACACATAACCATAGTGAGGTCCTTGATTTTCCAAATGGTAGGTTGAACTTATTAAAAGTAAGTGTATTCTTGGATTTTCTCGTGCAAGTGTGAGCATGTTGTTCCACTATTACTTTGGACATGATGTTGGGACAAGAACCTCCATCAATAAAAAACGAATATGCAAATTTTCATTATAAGTTTATTATTTTCTTTATTTTTGTTCTTTCCAACATTTCCTTGACTAGGATTTTACACATATTTGGGTCTAAAGTGATTTTGGATTGTCTAATTTCTAGTCATTGTAATGTATATTCATCATATTGTTCTTATTCTTTGATGGCAACTACAATATGGGGAGATTTTTACCTTTTCCCATTTCTCTAGCAACCATAAAAGGCTCAAAAGTCATTGCATCATGAGCTTCAACATATAAATTACACCAATGATGAGAAAAATATTCTTCGGACTTAGCAGGATTTGGTCTTGCCAAAATCCTGAAGGTAGAATTTGAAGCAATTTTAGGATCTAAAGTTAGTTTGTGCTCAAATTAGATAATATAATTATGCATATGCTACATCATTTGTAACATGAAAAACATGTTAGTTTTGGGACCAAAATTGCCAAAGAATAAACCTATTCTAAGGTTATGCTCCTCAAATTCCAAACAAGTTTGCATAGTAGAGCCTAAACATTTTATACCATTCTCTTCTAACTGATGACGATAAGGAAGGGGTATGTTATTATCATTATGAGCAACAAAAAATTGTCGAATGGGTATAATAACTTTGGGAATATTATTAAAAAGTTTCATAAACCTAAGATTAAAGGATTTGATGGTCTCACCATCATTAAAAGACAAATTCTTAAAATTTCTCATGTGGTTGGTAGGGTTTTCCATTTTTCCAAAAGTAGACTTAAACCAATAGATTTATTCAAACTAGGTTGAAAATATCTTATTGGGAATATAAAAAAATTATCAATATCCGTACCTTCCAAATAATTTACAAATAGTCTTTTTCACGAGTCATTATCATGAGCACCTATATTATTGCATGGTTCAAATAATGCAACCAGATCTTCGTTAATAGAAGTTACCCATTCCCTGAAAACCTAGGTAGATGATATTTAAATTTGTGGAATGGATTAATAATAATAATAATAATGTATAAAGGAGATGACACGTGTCATGGGGTGGTACCTGCATCTACCTCATATTAGAAGATGCTAATATTTTTAATCACTTTTTCATGATTATTCTACAAAAAATTAGAGTCAATGGAGAAAACAAGGAACATAAGCCACCACACTTTTATCTAATCAAATGGGCTAGATAACTATTGCACTAGTTAAGTTAAAAAAACAAGATTGAATCCCTGAAAGTTTTACGAAAAAGTTCATGAAGTTGCAATGGAGGTAGGAGAAGATTTGTCCACATGTTTTGAGGAGGTACTTCCACACCTTCCTAAGGATTTAGAAACCACATAAAAAGTAGCCACTGTCAAAATCAAGGTAAAAACAACACAATATAAATCATCATTCCAATCATATGTGAGTGGGAAGAACCAAAATCACAATATAAATCATCATGTCAATCATACAAATCAATTTCAATTAGAAATGAAATAACAACTCAAATACATGGATATTATATGGTTTTCCTCATATAATATTCGTTTAATGTTGCTCCAATAGATCTTTTGCAATAGTTGTTATAATAATTAAACCAACACTTAAAGAATCAACAAAGTAATAAAATAAATTAAGAAACAATTTTATGAATAAATAATAATTAAAAATACTTGACTCCATGAATACTTGAATGAGATCCTCTTGGTTTTGAGAATAATTTATTGGAGTAGTCTAATATTGGAGGAAACCTCCCTCGATTTGACTGAGAAACAACAAAGTCAACATTGACTTTTTGTTTCTCTGTTGGATCGAGGGAGGTTTGCTCCAAGACTATACAAATCCTAATTTATTCTCTGCTAAACATGGCTAACCACGTGAAAGTGGAATATATTATGGCCACTCCCCCCCATATCACTCTCAATTCCCCAGTACCCAATCTATCTACTAGAAAATAGTTGAAAGAAACACATTAAGATTCATGCATAGACACTAGAAAAACAACAAATTCATAAAGAAACATATGTGGTTTTGTGGATAAAGAAACATATAGCAATCATTCATTAACATATCACATTCATTCACTTATTAATTAATCATAGACACAAAATATTTCATCTCAATAAATTTTATCATAAAAAATATGTTTTCACAATATGGTACATGATGTTTCTAAGTACAATCATTTCTTTTTTGTTGTTCTTTTGCTTGAAATGAATTCACAAAATAGGTCATCACTGCCATCTTACCCTTCAGTTTTTTTGGCATCTACATGTATTATTGACGACCTGTTCATGTACTCACGATGGGAAGGCTGCTGCAAGGGGGGGCACAAATTATCAGCTGCAATAAGAAAAAAATGTTAAATTGATATTTTTTGTTATTATTATTACACCTATTTCATTAATAAAAAGAGCATTAGAGTGTTATTTACCTACTTGATTAGTGGAGGCAAGCGAAGTAGTTTCATATGTGTCCATATGTTCATCTTTTTTTCTAGCTACATCCTCTAGATGCTCTAGAGTTGAAACAAGAAAGGTTATATTTAATACACCATTTGCAATTAAATATTTTTAATTTTGTAATCCATACAACATTTTTTATAGCACATGAAATACCTCCAGTATGGAGTTGCACACCACCTTCATTGGGTGGCATTCTATAATCACTAGGTTGTGTTTTGCTAGTGGGGACACTTGTTTCTTCATTTGTTTCCTACTTAAAACAAACAAACACATGAATTTATGGTCGAAAATAATAATCAATAGATTGTACAAGTAATTAATTATAAATAATGTCCGTTGATTTTATTTACCCGTTTGTCGGTTTTAGTGTTGGAAGGTTATGTTTCCTCCAAGATTTGTCTGCATTCAACCATGCCTTGAAATTCATGCTTGAAAGAAACCCTGAGGTATTCCTGTGTTGGAGCTTCTTTGAACTCCATGCCATGAAAATTTGCATAAGAACATTAACTTTACTTATTCTCTACAATTAAATTAAAATTGTTAACAAGATATTATTTGTATGCAATTGATTTTTTTATACTTACAATTCATACGAACAGTTTCAAGTAACCACCCAATCCAAGTTTGTGCTGCCCATGTTTTTCAATTCTGGCCTTGGTGGATTTGGATGTGTCTAGGATCCTATATTGAAAAGTTTTAAATACGTAATTAGATGTCGAAAGACAATAAAGCATCATAATTACAATATTAGAAGTGTCACATATCTTTCTGAGCCAGGTGGTGTCTTTCCTTCTTTTCAGAGCATCTTCTCCTTTGCATATTCTTGTAGGGCCTTCCAATCTCTCTCAAGAATCATTGGGGGATTCTCATACTTAGGTTTCTTTTTCAAATGAACCCTATATTGGTCCCACAGATATTTTAAATATGCACTTGCTTTTGAGGAGACTCCAGATTTACTGAAGGAGCCCTAATCGAACAGGGAAACCAACTTGTTAATGAGATCATCTTTTAACTTGGAACTTTGTGAATTCCAACTTGTGCGTATGGTGGGACAAAATATATCCAATTTCATGTCATTCATGCATTTATAAAATGTGTCATTTCATGCAAAATGAAATTATTATTAGTTTAAAAGAATTACACATTATACATAAATTTCAATTAGATTGTACATAATAATTAAAATGCATATTACATACCTAGAAGCTTTTCTATTTTCATAGGGATCAACTCATCATTTACCAAAATGGTAATCTTTAGTGTTCTTGTGCTAGTGACATGGGAAGATCCAGGAAAGCATGCTTCAAAATGTGCAAAGCCTTTCTCTGCATCAACATCATCCCGTGCACATTCTGGCATGTGCTCGTCAAGCCTGGGTGTAGTACTCGCATCTAACCTGGAGGGTATAGCGTTATGAGTGACTAGAATTTCAGTATGATGCTATGTCAGTGTAGAAACAATGTTGGTACCAACATCGACCTCTGTAACATGATCATGGGGATCAAATTCCTTCAAAAACTCCTGTAAAAATAAAGAGTTTTTTATAAAGGACTTGTAAGAGTATAGAAATTAAAATCCAAAATAAATAAATGGGATAAATAAATATCTTTCTTACCCCATAGATTTAATTTTTTTCATCAAGGCTTTAATTATTTCCTTTATCTCATGTGTCTGTGGTTGAATCTCAATCAAGGAAGCAAGTTCAATGTTTGATTTTCTCATAAGCTTCTTTATTGTTTGGATTGGGTTGGGGGAGGAAAAAAAATTCATCAGTAAGATCTCCCTCTGTATAATCTATGGGTTTCTCTTAGGTTGTTTCCTTCCCCCTGTCACCCTGGGACAATGGTGTTTCCAACAAAACAATGTCAATATAAGAATTATAAAAAGTTGAAGAAAATAAAATGTATGAAAAAATAAAGTTACATAACATCATTTTAGTGGATGATTTACTTGTAAAAAACATAACATCAAAATATTTACAACTTTTGGGAGTGATCCTAGTGTGGTCGCAAAGAAATGATTGATATTATCATTAAATGTATTCCCATATGTTTTTTTAGTTCTAGTTTAGAGGATCATATTGAAGACAATGTATGTTTCTTGTCTCTATTAGATGTTTATTGTCTCTATTAGTAAATGATAATCATAAAATATCAGAGTCATTGCGTACAGGCTAGGTAAAATAATATACGTATCACCCTCATAATAACAATGTCTATATCTACTCGATTCAAATTGTAATCAATCAAAAACTCTTCCCCTGCAACTATTGATTTTATTCCACATACAAATACATGGTTTCCTTCACGACCCTCAAATACGCAATTGGGTTTCTTATTTGTGGTTGTGGGTCATGTACTATTTATAAACCCCTCAATATTCCTTTTTGCTTTTGGCCTTCTATCAATATAAATAGGTGTTCCTTTATTTTTTATCTTTGACTTTTACTTGTATATAATTTTTAGCCACGCCATATCTTTACATAATTTTTTTATATTGGACTAGCCATATCCAATATTTGTAGATGTAATAGGGTTCCACATACTCCATCAATTTAGTTATTCTATCGTAACAGACCTTTATGTCATCCATGAAAAATAACCCCAAAGCATGTAATGATGATGGAGCAATGCGGTATATCCCTTTGTTGACACAAAATCAATTTTTATTTGAGGAAGATACTTTGAAACCCATCATTTCACTAGATGATTGTACCTCAAGGGCACCTCGATGTCGTCTATGCTCTCATCATCATAAGAACATGACCCCCCTTTAGAAAGAAATAATTCCATGCATCTATGGAATTGTATTATGATATTCTCACCTCTAATTGATCTCTGTCTATTAGACCTACTAGATGTCTCACTCTCCTGTATTCTAGTTGAACTTCCCTCACATGACGAAAATAGATATGAAAAATACTTGTTTGGTTGTATGTCCTATAACATTCCAAATGAGAGAAACAGTTCGCGAGTGTCATAAATTTTGTGATGAAACATCTTGAGGAAATCGCAAGAACATAATAATACAACTTGCAAGTGACATAAACAACTTTGTAATGTAATAATCTTGAACCTCCAATATTATAGAGTGTTTTTTATTTTTATTTTTTAGGGAAATAATAAACTATTACAACAACAAGACATGTAAGTACATCATCAAAAACACCAAATATTATTTATATTCACTCGAAAACATTCCACTAGTCATTTCCACCATTATCCCCACAATGTATAACCTCCATACAACATGCATGTAGAATATGTGGAGAACACCAATAATTAACCTCCATTCCTCTAATAAACTCTACAAATATTTGTAATGAATAAGTTCATGATACATGTTGTGGTTTGGCCATATCCCATTTTCTTAGAACATCCGCAAGAATGCACAATTTATCACATCCTCACAGACAGATCAAGATATTATCAATGATAAATTGGGTCTCTCCCCACGAGCCTATGGGAAGCATTACCTTTCTATGTGCCTAAATGACCACCATATAAGAGGATTTTGCCTCTCTAATGAGTGTGAGGAATTTTTATGTGTCACACTCATTAGAGAGGCACAATCCTCTTATATGGTGGTCATTTAAGAAAATAGAAAGGCATATATGCTAACTTTCCTTTTTATGTGCATATATGACCACCATATAAGAGTATTGTGTCTCTCTAATGAGTGTGACATGTAAATATGAATCACACTTATTAGATAGGAACAATCCTCTTATATTGTGGTCATTTAGGAACATAGAAAGACAACTATGCTCACAAGCCTATGGTCAGAGTTGTCATGTGGCAACTACATGGAAACTCTACCCACATGCCTATGAGAAGAGATGTAGCATATATAAATCTTCCCACATTTGTATCCTCCTAAGAAGAGTTGAAGCCTCAAAGAGAGGAAAAATAATTATTAAATAAAAGGACACAAAATGTACATAAATTTTTCAATAAAATGCAACAACACACAAATATGTGAGATTTTGAAAAAAAACACTCAATTTCATGGGTATTGATGGTTTAGTTGGAAAGAGAAACAACCAACTCTCTATTTTGCATTGAAAATAAGATACAAACAAACTCAATAGAACATTGAAAATGACTTCCATTGTAGTGAAGCTAACAAAGTTGCAACAAATAACCACAAAGAAGGATGATGTCCCCAAATGAAGAAATGAGTCCATGCATTTGAGACAGTAGTCCAACCATAATATGAAAAGTAGTAAGAATAACCTTCCCAAGTGCACCAACCATATGCAAACTCAATTTCAACTATGCATACATTTATAATATGCATACATCTATAGTATGTATAGTATGCAAACTCAATTTCAATTTTAAATTCAACCAATTTTCAACTATGCTTACATCTATAGTATGTAATTTTGTTGCAAAACTTGAGTTGTTGAAATTTGAAATTTTATCCACATTGTTTTACAAGTCATAATTTTTCTCATGAAATAAGCTTCCAAGGTATTTCATAGTTAGTAGGTTTAACTTGGCATTATGTTTTCTTGTAGACTATGTGGATTTTAACTATACTCAACTTTCATGTTTTGTGAATGCCATAACCATAAATGAATGTAGGAACACAAGAAACCCAAATTTTCCATTCAACTACCAATGCTTCCAACAATCCAAAACATGTCCATCAACTATGTATGACTTCACACTAGTTCTAGAACTACCCATCAAGCACTCTTGATATCAAACCAATAACAAGAATTTGGAATGAGCATAATGGACCCATAACTGCCCATTCAAAATAACCACAGAAACTATACATAAGTTGTAATCTACTTGTGAGCACAGTGACCCGAAAACTGTCAATTATCTTGGCATTCTCATAGTGAGCCAAAACTAAAACTACCCACGAGTCTAAAGACTCCAAAATTGCAAGGTTCCAACCATCCATATTTACCATTCCTAAAACTTATATCCATTGTCTTATTTTCCATTTAATGGTTGAAATTTTGACTCCAAAGAAAACATTTGTTTAGAAATTGGCATTTATCTAAAAATCTTCTTGCAACATTGAGCTTTTCTAGTGAATATTTTGGAGAAATGCATTGAAATGTTGCACCAAGCTCCTTTAAATATTTATCATTTCCCATTGGACTATCAAAATCAAATGGTGAATGAATTTGTTGACTTGATGAAGAATATTTAGGTATGCCATATTTCACTATGGAGACTATTTATTTATATTTGAATCTCTCGTAGAGATTCCATGTAATACCCCAAGGCCGAGCTCCTGCTGAATTGTAATTGTCCTTGTAGGATGGTGAGCCAAGTGTTTATAATATGGGAGGCTTATGTGAATATTAGGTAGGAGAGCCTAGATGCTAAGGCCAATGAGCCTACTTTTGTATATATAATTATGCATATCATTAATAAAAATGCATTGTTGTGTGTAGACAGACCACGAAGAAAGAGTTATGGGGGACTAAGCTCCATTGGGAAGGGAAAGGGAAAGGGAAAGGGGCTAAGAGACTAGGAAAAATGGCTAACCTTGAGAGCTTAACCCTAAGGGAATATTATAATATATTTTCCTAAATACTAAAGTTTGGGATCCTAAGTTCCTTTGGGAAAGGAACAGACTCCAAGTGGGGAAGAATGAGCTCCCAAGAGAGCCATGTGTCAATCTTGACACATGCAACTTTATGTGGGGAAATCGGTCATTGTGGGGGTTATTCAGCCATTTTATTTCCATGCATTGAAGGCATGCACTGACGCACTCACACTGAGCATTCACGCGGCATCCACTACTTCCAGCATTGACCTCTGCAACTTTCATGCAAGCTATGTAACCTACAACCCGTGAATTTAACCCGTACTTCTTTGTGCAACATATAATGTTTGTTTTGTGCCTGAGCCCGATCGCCCTTAGCCAATTTTTGTTGTTGCCCACATTTTTCTCTATACTAGTGTGGTTTACTATCCTTACCAGAGCCATACTCGATTTGTTGTTGTGATTACCCGGACTGGATTAGTCTAGGATCTAGACTGACGAAGCAGGTTGTCAGGCCTATGGAATTGAAGAGGTGGGTTTTCAAGCCCGTGGATAGAAGAAGAAGGTCGTTAGGCCTGTGAGAAACTCTCTCTAGGTGAGAGAAGTTGTTGGGAAAGTGATTTTCTCAGAGGGAGCCTCACGATAGTTGTAGTGATATGAGACTTCCTATCCGACCTGTTGTTGAAGCCATGGAAGGGGAGTGGGGCAGTCGAAGGACTGTCGAGTAGATAAGGTTCACACTCCTTGGGGTGGGACATGCATGTGGGGAATGAGGGACTATAAGATGTGGATGTGAGTGGACTCCCTGGGACAAAATCCTTCCTAGATACTTTGTAACCTCAACCTAGCCTAGGATTCCCTTTACCTGGGTGGAGTTTATTTCCATCTCGGGGGTGACCCACTGCTGAGAGTAATGAGAAGCATGGTCTAAGGCTAGGAGGTTCGTGGGAGGTTTTCACGTAGTTGGTGACCTTCATAAAAATATAAATACCATTTCTATGTTAATGTTTATGTTGTGTATCATGTGCATGTCTTGATAATTATAGTGTTGCATGTGTGAGATGTTTGTAGAAAATGGTTGTGATTTCCACATGAAATTGTGTACTAGTAGAAATAATTTTATTCTTGAATTTATCTGTATGATGTTCCACAAAGAGCTCTGTATTCCATATAACATTGGGTCTATACCTAAGCATGGACAATTCTGACCATCAAAAACAAAGTAAGAAGCTTTTAGTTCAAGTGACATTTCCTAGAAGATGAAAAAGAGATCAAACACAACAGTATGGAAATAGCATGTCCCTGACCTCGTTGGTCAGGGGTGCTACAAATTGGTATCATATCCCATGGTTTCAAAACTGAACTTGGATGGTCAATGAATGTGGAATTTGGAGTCAAAATTATTGATGTACAGAGTGCCAGAGCGGCGATGAGAGAGCTCATGGTTGGTATTGGAAAGCTCATGAGGTATAGCGGTTCAAGAAAGTTAGCAGAGAAAGGATATTGTGGTAACCATAGGTTTGGAACCACAAAAATTAAATTTGGGTTGTTGGATTTGTTCGGGAAGGGATAGACCACTCACAACTGTTGGAACTAGAGTTACAACAGTCTGGAGGTTGTACGGTGTTTCAGCAGGGAGATCCTCCGAAGTCTCAAAGTCTGAAACCAATTTGGACAGCCCAATTTCCAGGGACGTGTGTCCATAGATTAACCAATTTTCTAATTTTTGACATTCCAGGGGTTGTGTGGTGTTTCATCAGGGAAATCCTCTAAAGTCCCAAACTTCGAAGTAAATATGGATCATTCGTGTTTGAGGACATGTGTTAGAAGATCATCCTATTTGGAGTTTTGGAAGTCTGGGGGTTGTGTGGTGTTTCAACAGGGAAATCCTCCAAAGTCCTAGAGCCAAAATCCTTGAAGCTATGAAGTCCTAAAGTGATTCGTAGTTGTAGATCATTTGGGAGAAGGAGGACCGTTGGATTTCCCAATTGGTTCGACGGTTTGATGTTCAGGGAAATCCGTTTGAGATTGCAAAGAGTAGAGTTTCTCCAAAGTCCCAAAGTCTAGAACCAATCCAGACTATCCGTTATTAGAGATATGTGTCCATAGATCAGTCGGTTCGTTATTTCAATGTTCGACAGTTCAAGAGTTTTAAAGTGTGTAGAGGAGAAGAGATCTTCCGAAGTGTCGAAGTCATGGAACTTTGTGGTGATGTGGACCTAATTGGGAGTTCAGAAGTCGGAAATTTGGCAGTTTTGAGAATGTGTTGATGAGAATAAATCGTCGAAATCCCAAAGCTAAGGGAAGAAATTGTTTGATAGTCTGTAGTTTGGCAGTTTTGAAAATGTGTCGATGAGAAGAAATCATTGAAGTCCAAAACTACGGGAAGAAATTGTTCAGTAGTCGGAAGATCGACAGTTTTGAGAATGTGCAGATGAGAAGAAATCACCAAAGTCCCAAATCTATGGGAATAAATTGTTTGACAGTCGACAGTTCGAC
>JASDQU011441739.1:1200-22721 GCA_032191745.1 Picea mariana
CTATTTTTCTCTCCCCCTTTGACATCAATGGAAAAGGATGACTTCTCCTTGGGGATGCTCCCCCTGTCAATAATCCCCTTATCTCTATTGATGTTTCTCTTCATGGTGATTCCTTGTGTACATCTCTGATAAAAAAAATTCAAAAATAATTCAATGTTGGGATGAAACTACTTAAATTTTCTGTCAAAGATACTCAAAAGTCTCCCTCGGAAGTGGTTTGGTGAATATATCTGAAATTTTCTCTTTTGTAACAACATACTCTACCTTGATGTTATTCTCTTTAACCTATTCCTGTAGAAAGTGAAAAACGATAGACATGTGTTTCATCTTGGAATGCATCACTAGATTCTTAGAGATACTTAGAACACTGGTATTATCACACAATATCAGAATAGGCTCATCATATTCCACCCATATGATCTGCAAATTTTTCTTCATCCAAAGAAACCGTGTACAACACGTTTCTACTGCAATATACTCTTCTTCTAATGTGGACAATGATATTGAATATTGTTTCTTTCTCAACCAAGATACCAAATAATCACCCAAGTAGAAGGATGTTCCAGTTGTACTTCTTCTATCATCAATACTTCCTGCCCAATATGCATCTGTGTATGAAACTAGAGATAGATCATTCCCTTTTGGATAACATAATCCATATTCTCTTGTTCATTTGAGATATTTGAATATTCTCTTTACTACCATAACATGTGTTTTCTTTGGTCCTGCTTGAAATCTTTCCACTTGTCCAACTTCTTGCATCACATTCGTGTTGACGCTTAAAAATGCAACGATGAATACTATGCTCACAAATGATTGCCAAGCTCTATTATTTATTTATATTAATAATAAACTAGTAGGTGGGACCCCCTTATTGGACTTGTGGTGCAATGGTGGATATGTTGTGCTTATATTTTGTTTGATTATGTGATGATACCAGCATAGTCTTTTACAATTCATTGTTTCAAATCATGGTTTAAATGTTATAGCGACATGTAATGGTTGGTTGATTAATGCATGGCACTGGATGGCTTTGATGACTTCTCACAAAAAATGTTAAGGCCGCCCTATGGGCGAAAGAATTATTATAAATTTTTGGTTTGGAATTTCACTAAACATGACATTAATTGGTTTATTGGTCTTGATAAAAGACAATAATGGATCTCTTTGAATAAAAAAAAAAATATACACAAGCTCTAATGCTATGTATTATTGTGACAAAAGAGGGGCACACTAAACCATTTCTACTAGATTTATGTGCCTTGTTGAATGTTATATGTGGACGCACATGGGGTAATGTTTCTGGCACATTGTTATTTTAAAGTGTTTGACATTCCAAAAAGGTGGCGCACTATGCAAATGTGATATGACAATGAACATGTCGTTGATTAATTGTTTAGGGCTATGGTGAATTGGTTGGATCGTACTTGGAATTGAATGAGGTTGGAAGGGAGAAGAGACATGCATTTACTACATGTCACTCAAACACCCCTCGAGCCTGTCGCCCTAGTCATTCTTTCACTTTGGTTTTGGATCTCATAGTTGTTGATGCTCCACATTGTTTGGTTGTGAAGGCAACATATAGTCTATCTTTCTTGTTCGTGCAAGATTTTCCAGGTATGGGTTCCTTACTCTTCCATCCATGATGGTTACTCTATCCTTTGAATCAATCTTTGGCTCATGATTGCTCATGGTCTGTGTTTTTCTTAAGCTATTATGAGATATTTGAACTGTGTATTGGCATTATGTCTATGGTTTCTTATGGTGATTAGTCTAGATTGTTGGCACTTTAAAAAAGAAATGGTTACACTCTCCTTGTTGTGTGTAATCTTTGCGTGCGTTTATTGGATTAAATGGAATTGAAGCCTGCTCGACCACGTTTTAGGTTTTTGAGGCTTGGCACCTCTATTGATATTGAGTATCATGGCTTGCCAAATCTCTGGGTTGTGCATGTATCTTATTTATGGATTGTTACAAAAAGTCTCTGTGTTTAAGTTTCCCACTCCATGTTCATCTCTATGGATAGTGTTTTCGACCCTGTGGGTTGCATTTTGAACTGTTGAAGGATTAAAGTGTTTTTTATTCCATGTCTTGGAAAAACCCCGAGGCATTAGCTATCACTTTGTTTCCCTCGCTCACACCTTTTCCTGGAAAGAATTGCACAAGATGGATTTAACATCACCCAAAAGTTAATGAAAGCATTACACATGCTTTTGGTTGGGCATGGATTTGTGCTTGGATGCTCATATTACAGTGTTGTTTAAGAGATTGGTTTCATTTCGTTCCTTGTTGGAAGTGGACGACTGTTGTTTTGGTAACCCTCACAATCGAGAGTATTTTTACATGGTATATTTTTGTGGTAAATTTTGAAAGGCATGAGTTGTTTGTGATTTTCGAGGTCTTAATCCCCTGATCAAACCACCTGTTCTTGATCTCCATTTGTTGTTTTTAAACCCTAAATATAATTTTGATATTGTTTTACTCTAGTCAAGGGTAAATGGAACATTGTGCATGCTTGGTTGATTGAGCACAATTTGGTTATGATCCTCATTGAGCATTTCTAGAAGAAGCCTATACCTAATTGCTTATTTGAATCTTGGGCTCGAAGTGTTGAATGTTATTTAGTTCAATCCTTATGTTAATTATATTTGAAAGACACATGTGTGTGAATTGATTGGGGCTCTATTAAGAGTTTTAATGCCCAGTTTGGTTGTGTTGAACAATGTTTAAATAATGGACAAGTAGTGGTAAATACTGTGAATGTTCTTATTGGTTTTAAGGAATAAGAATTGAATATAAATGGATGGAATCACTGTGCGTATTTCTATTGGCTTAAAAAAAAATTAGCATTGGAATTATAAATGGTTGTGGCTCAAAGGGTTGTTGAGGTTTATCATATCGATTGCAATGTTGTTTGTTAGGACTGTTATATAAAGATTATATGGGTACAAAGGTTGTTTCAATTGAATATTTTTGGGCATATATATTATTGTTGGGAAGCCAACAAGAAATTTGTAAAGGAACTAATAGTTTAAATTGTAATGTTGAAAAGTGAATATTGTGGATCTTTGGAGCCCTGAACAGAGATATGTTTGATTGTTTTTTATTTATTTATTTTTATATGAACAATATCCATATTATGTCCCTGTCATTTTACCACTTTTCTCCCATTGCATCCCACTCATAATCCCAATTTCATTTATGACATCCCTATTCTATGAAATAAATTAAAAGGTATGTGCAACAACGACAAGAGAGATAACACAATAATGGTTGGAAACTGATATTTTTGTATTTTATTACATAGTTAAATTATTTAATTAATTGTTGAACAATATTCATGTATTAATCCCCTGTCATTATACCACTTTTCACTCATTACACTCCCTCCATATGTCCCATGAACCCTATGACCCCCTGTTCACTTGGTGATTCTTAAATGGTTTGTTATGGATGGATTTGCATGTATCTTGTGTCAATTTCTGAGCCAATTTTTGATTAATGAAAGAATAATTCCATGTATGGTTTATGAAGGGATTAGTTACTGATGAACTATTGTTGCAATATGAGTTTCTTCAGTAGGGGAAACCATGGAAGAAATAACAGAGGCCAGGGAAATTATAACAAAGGTCCTAGAAGGCCTAGATTTTCCATTCATTTTGATGTTGATCCCAAGAATTGAACCAATTGTTCCAAGCTAGTTTATTTAACTATATTGGTCATGGAATAGTACACCCTTGGCCACAGATACCACCCTTCCAGCCTCAGAACATCCCTGGCATTCTCGTTCCTCCTCATGTGTCTTTGCAACCAGAAGTCCCTACAAATAATGGATGGCAAGAGATTTCCAACCCGACCGTCTCTCACCATCGTGGCTGGCCCAATATGTCATTACCTCTTCCACCACCTTTCAATCCTAATGTCTATATTGCCCGTGCTGAGTCAGTTATTCGATCCTCACATGCTAGTAAAAGACTTAAAATAATGTCCCCCATGTGAAAGATAAAGGAAAAGTATTTTCCTCCCTTTCTTCTCCATCAAATGATTCCTGAAAATATGTGTCTTCTCACATGCGCTTGAAAGATGATTGTTCCCATGTTATCAATGAAATACAATCTCGAGGTTCAAATCAACCACGGGCTACTTCCGGGAAATCAAAGGGAGACAACAGTGATAAAAGAAAAATGGCCTCTCTGAGTGGAACGTATGGATTTTAGTTTATGTATTTTTATGATTTGAGTTGATAAAGACAGTGTTAAGGGTTTGAAGAAAGTTTGGACAATAAGCTTTGTTTTGGATAATTTGGATTATGTGGATATTTATATATTTTTGGATATGATATAAATTATTTCTGATATTTAAATATCTATTTTGAAATATATTTAAGGGAGCTACAAGGGTGGCTAGTGTTAAAATGATTATCCATTTGTGTTATATTTTATGACTTGAAAAGAAGAAGAAATGGGAGTCACAAGGGGTCCCACCTACCTAGTTATTATTAATTAAAGACCCTTAACTATTATTATTATTATTATTTAGTTCTCCTAAACTAATTAGTTAAGTCAAACTAACTTAACTAAAGAGAGTAGTTGAACTACTTCAACTTATTTGGAAAGAATAAAAGAAGAATGAGAAGAAGAAACAAACGGAGAATAGAAGGAGAAAGCAAGACTAAGGTTTGCTCTTTTGATTTCATAAGATAGTTTCATTTTTCATTCATTCTTGAGTTATTCAAAGCCTACTTCTCTTTGTGACAATAGGGTCTTATTGTAGATATCAAGGTTTAAGACTGAACCAAACTTTTCAGACACTTTTTTTTAGAGGCGTTGATCCATCCATGATAGTCTGTGTATTCTTGTTTGTTTTTGAATTAAGTTTCATGGATGATAAAAAATATCTTGCAGAGTCAAATTGGAAGCAGTCTGTGGCAAGTTGATCCAGATTATAAATTTCAGTTTACTTGATTGTCAGGGTCTTTTTGTATGGTGATCATCGGGGATATCTAAGTCAAACTTTGGTCCATGCCCTCACAAGGTTTTGTATAGAGAAAAACACTTTTGATACCTCAGAATGAAATAAATCAGATTGTTATTTTGTCTTATATATGTGTATTGATGACTTGGTTGTTTTTCTCTTTTTGATCTCCATGTTTACTTTCTATAATCTATATATATTTCAGAAAATTATATAAATTTTATTTTGCAACATTCTTTTCATAAATAAATCACCTTGATCCTAGTAATTAATACTTACAGATTGAGAGAATATTTTTGAGGCTATAAAACAAAGGGTGATATTCCCAACTATCTTGCCCTATCCAAGCAAGATTTGAAAATGATTGAGTGAGGTAATTCATACCTTTTCCTCAACATTTATTTGGCGACCATACTGGGGAGATCTTCCATATCTCTATGTTTGATTGTATTCATGATTACCATTGAATATTTCTATTTTTGTTTTTTATTCTTTGACTATTGTTTTTCCTCATGACAGTACCTATTACAAGGAAACCTAATATTGAGCCTAGTCTTAAGCACCAAACAAACATTTCTTTAAATTTATTCAATACCATCTTAGAAACCGCTAACACTCGGGATGAGCTTGAACGCTCATGGGAAGTAATTGAACAAGATAGAAGTGTTCAAGAATGTTGGGAGGCCAGGCAAAGGAAACCTAGGAATCAACTATAAATTTCATTTTCCTAAAGTTTTGATCTTCTTTTCATGTCCTTGAACCCTCACATCTCTCGGATAAGAAGAGGTTTATCTCCTAAAATCACCTCTATAATTGAAATAGGAACAATAAACGTTGTTTTTTCAACCCAACAAGGTACTCTAAGTAGAACTTTGTTTGATTCAGCTAGTTCGTCTTTCTCACCCTTACCAATCATTCATAAAATGACATCGGTAGGTGGCTCTAGTGGAAATGGAGGTTCTTCTTCATCTCAACCTTCATCCTTGTCGGTGATTGGTAGCTTGTATAGCCATCAAGTCCCTATCCAATCTACTACCAACCCCACCAAGGTCATAAAAAAGTATGGAATTTTTCAATTCGGAGAGGATGCTACTACTAACCTATGGCATGTCTCCTCCCCTTTCAATATAGCACCTGCCACTCAGTCGTTACCAAAATTTAAAGAGAATCTCCCTATGTTTTTAGGAAATAACATAGTCACTACAAACAAACACTTGGTGGAATTCTCTAATGCTTGTCACAATATAGGAGTCAATGACAATGATACTTGTATGCACATGTTTGTCAACTCTCTCGAAGGGAAAGAAAAAATAGATTTCTTCGATCTCCCTCCCAAGATTCTTCCCACTTGGGAAGAGTTATTTTATTGGTTCAAATCTACTTATGGGCAGTCTAAGATCCCAGCTGAACAATTACAGTAATACAATAATATTGTGTACAAAGATGGCGAGACTATCAAGTCTTTCAACCTATGTTTCACCAAGTTGTATAATCAAATTCCTGAACTTATTCGCTCCCAAAACCAAGACGCTTTTATGAATTAATACAATGCTCTACCTTTCCCTTATCGTCATAGGCTTGAAGAAAAAACTATTGACAATCTTGGTTCTGTTGAGCACTCAACACACCCTAAAAAGTCTATGTCCCTTTGTACTTTTTGGGTACCACTTGATCCTTTGCACTGTCTACTTTCACTTCAGTATGAAACTGATGCCTATGCTTATATTTTATGTTTCATGTTTGAATTGTTTAAAGTCTTCTTGAACGTACAACAAAGAATCATCTTAATTTTAAATGGGACTTAACAACTACGTAAGGAACCGACAGTCTAAATCTTCCCCCCCAACATGCTTAGGAAGTTCGACATCGGTAAAGGTTAAAGGGAACAAAAATTGCTTGAGAAGTTCAAAATAACCAAGCACCAATTTTCATCGGCGTCGGTGGATGAAAGTATCTCTTTTGCAAATGAGCTTCTACAGGAATATTGTCGAAGACCGATCCTTTTGATTTCAGCAGAAAAACAAAAAGAATAAGCGCCGCACAAGGAGAGGAGTGGTATCACTGACCTCCGACTCCCGATATGACTTTGGCATTGGAAATTTACAAAATGATAATTCACAAAGAAAAATACACATTAATTTTTCATTTAAATACCAATCCCTGACGCCACCCAAGCATCGGTAGTGGCGGTATCTAGCTCTCCTTACTCACCAGCCGAGTGCTAAATTTTATGTTTAAATATTTTAATAACCTTGAGTTAATAATGCCACATTAGTATCAATCAACATCATAAGTTTTGAAGGGAAAATATCGACCAACTTACAAGGAAACTCAGAATAATAACACGTATAAATCCCATATTTTGCGTGAAAAAATTAGATAAGAAAACACAGTGAATTTACATAAAAAAAAGGGAACGTGATACATTCAAAACACTTTCATGTTTTTATATATATAATTAAAGATCCCACCAAGCTCGGGTTACATACATTTAGACACCACCAACATCTTGACTAACCGACCCGGTCACAATGAGAATATAAAACCCTTACAACAAAAAAAGGGAAAAATTGTCAAGCGTCACTTCGGGGAACGCAAAGCAAGAGCCCGCCCATTATGTATCTCCTGCACACGGACCTAGCACTTCGTATACCTCGCAAACCCCATCCCTTGTTTAAAGGGGATCCCATAGTGCAACAACATAGTGGCTTAAACATCTACGAATGGTAAAGGACTACTGCACGGAGTTTCGCTAGAATAAACTCGCAAGACCAGCGTTACAGAGGTATAAACTCAACATAAGCATATAATTCCCCACAAAACTCCTAGAATTTATAACGAATTGAAGAAGAGAAATAGAGTGTGCCAAATAACACTCATACCTCGCTACAGGTTGTCTTGATATTTAATGCATCACAGTTTCTCGATGGATGCAATCCAGAACGCATAAAACATCATCGATCGGAGTTGCAGGGAATATACGGTACGATCATTCCAATCTCTTTAAAATCCCTAGCCTCCATTATTAACGAATGATAGTTGACACACTTGGTGATACGACTTCTGGAGGCATTTAATGACTTCCTTATTACGATATCCGACCTTTTGGGAGCGTACGCATGCACGCTCGACTCTGGCGTCTTTTCCCAACCCCAAAGGTCGAGCAACTACTGTGATGGTTCCAACGCTCATATTTGTCGTACTTGATTTTCCACGCTATGGCGCACTGACGTAATTCATTTGAACTAAAGAGGAGTGATGGTGTGGACAAATACATCGCAGGTCATTCAAAGGGGCAACTGGGATCATGTAAGTATTACATGATCAAGATTAACAAACTCCACAGGTATGCATCGATCTATTATGTTTGTTTGTACCTTATATTAATTACTTGATCACTAAACTACCTCAACCTCGATTGCAGGAAATATTCCCCGATTACCGAACAAAATAATGAAGGATGTGGGACTTCTCGAGTTCGGAACCCTGACAAATTTGTCCACTTAAGTGACATAGTCAAGTTGCATGCCAAACAAGACTTGATATGGATCGAAGAGCTCACAAAAATGAACGATGTGAGGCCAGGGAAAGTGAAATAATTTGCAAAACCTTCGATCAGGGCTCGAAACATGCTACAATAGTTGAACTCCAGTCTCGTAAAGTACCGGGCGCATGCAATAGACATCAAGGGAATATATGCGGCTCTGATGGAACATCACAGATTTCCATGGGCCCAAACTTGTGAAGAATTATTTATCAGTTGGACTGAATACGAGAAAATTCACCCTTTCTAAGAAATATCTCGGGTTGACTGTTAGAAGATAACGCCACATGGTGACTTTTTCTTTGCTTAAACAACACTTAGTCGTTAATTTCAGTTAAACTTTATATTATAAATAAATACCTCAACCAATTAGTTAAGGGTCGATGGTCGTTGTAAGAACTCTTTCTTTTTCTTGGTCGTTAAGAAATATTTTGAAGTTGCTTTGAATTGAGGAGTCCTTCTGGACCAAAGAGAAACTATTTTCATCAGATGCATGTGATTGGACTTGGAGAATAACTACTTCCTATCATGTTTCATGAATGATGTAGTAATGAGTAAGAGAAACTAATTTTGTTGTCAAGTTATCTAGTGCAATGTTTTGATGTTCTTTGCTTTAATGATGAAGATAAATATTTGTGTTACTATGTGATGAATGGTTATGGTAGATGGATTATTTTTTTTGCCATTATCTTATTACATATGTGTTTTATTTTTGATAATTAGTTTCTCAAATAGTAATTGGATGCTCACATGGTTAATGTATTAGTACTAGGCCTGTGGTATAGAATCATTGTCTGCATGCTTGAGCAACGGGTTATCCCAAGCTCAACCTTTTCCCAGGTAGTTAAAATTAATCATGTTTGTTTTCAAGTTGGTTTATACTAGCTTGCATCTCTCATACTAGCCCCACCCAAGAGAAAATACAAAAGAGAACAGTCCTAAATGAAGGAAGAGCCTTCACAAGAAAACACAAAGCCCATCGATAAATTGGTTGGATCACAAGATCTGAAGAACCATTCCATCTTCAAACGCTGCAGAGTCTAATTGGGCCTCAGTGGCAGGTTTGGTTCCTACTATTGAGTCAAGGGATTTTAGACCCATCAACAAAATTGGCACTAGAAGGAGGGCCTGAGAATGAATGGTTGAATATATATTTTGTATATCATTTCAAATAGCATACAGATTCATAACGACCCACATGCATGGATAGTCATTAAACAGACAATCCACACATGTTGACTACTCCTGAAGTGGGTAACTCACCCCAACTCGAGGAAGAACCTTTTCACCCTGAAATACCTTACGTCCTTCCTCACGAGGAAGTAAATCAATTCAGGAGAATCACAAGAGCCTATACCAGGCATATCGTTGTGTTGTCCTTAGCTCCCATACTCCCTCGAAGAAAACAACAAAGTAGACCAATGGTTAGCACTCCCGACAAGATTTTTGTACACTCTATATAAGACTTAATAGAATTTTTGATTACCAAAATCAAAGAGCCCCTTGATTTGATACCCGAAACGTCAGCCGACGACATGTCCAAGCCAAATGAATTTTTGGAAGAAGAAGAGTTTGACTCAGATTTCGAAGATATGGAAGGTAATAATAACCATGAAGAAGGAGGGTAAATCCCGCTTCATAACAACCAACCTTGGTTGGTCGAAGATGTTGTGGCCATCCCTGGATGAGTACATAATATTCTCTGGCACCCGGAGAAGCTTCTTCCCAAGTACGACCCCGACACCTTAGGTTTACCTGAATATCATATCAATAAGTTCATACTCGCGATTAGACTCATGAACATTCAACATGAAGACATAGTCTGCAGACTTTTCCCCTACACATTTGAAAATTCAACTTCCACATGGTATTTTAATCTGTCAGTAGGATCTGTAACTAGCTGGATCAAGTTCCAGAAATATTTTCTAGATAAATTTGCAAAGGAAACTACGACGAGAGCTTTGATGGATGAGTTGTTTGAAACCACCATGAGTTTGAAAGAAAGGGTCAAATATTTCAATCAAATATTCACAACCATCTTGAACAAATTCCATCCCATGACAAAACCTGCTCAAGAGTTGCAGATTGAGGTTTATGCTAATGCACTCCTGACTTCTATCTCTATGTTTGTAAAGAGAGCCACTAAGCAAACCCTGGCGGAAAATTTTGAAGAGGCCAAGACAATAGAATTCCAGATGAAAGGATGTAAAGAAGGCTAGGCCTCTCTAATAAAGAAAGAAGCCTAGCCCCCTCCCAGGAGAGGACTCCTTCTAACTAGACCGTCGAGGAAACCAACTGAACTGACTCCCGACATGGGTAATGGAGGTATAGAAGATCTACAACACATGGTTAAGAAATTATCAAACGAGATCATAGACATGAAGAGAAATGCAGGAGAGGGAAACCTAGGCCAAAGGCCCTATAAGCCTTTCTTTAAAAGAAACCATCCTTTCAAAGCAATTGAACCTCCCCCAACTAACTTAAATATTTATCTAGGGAATGTTGCGTCTGATTCTTTCTGTACTTATCACTAGGAAAACCACTCTAAAAGAGACTACCCTCAATGGGTACATGCCATGAATTTGATGGCCAATCAGTTTCTAGATGAAGTCTCACTAACTGAATAGCCAAGCATTTTGGTTATTAATATTGCTGAATAGGAAGAGATTGACCCACCGCGAGATACATCCATGATGATATGGGATCTCGACCTGATCATGTCGTCCGACGACCTATTTGAGTCTCATGAACAACCCGCGGAAGTTTTAGTGGTACAGACACGTAGTAACGGCCCTCCCGGCTCAAAATATATCGACATCACCTAGGCCTAGAATAGTAAGTTAATGCCCAATCGCCCGAAAACATATTTCGCTCTCGGTAAAAATCCTATACACATTCATACCCAGGAATTGCCCAAATTATATTACAACATAGTCAAGGATTTGAAGAAGCTAAAATCCAATATATCAGTTATGGACATATGAAGGATACCTCAACAAAGGGACTTTCTATTACAAGATTTGAATTCAGTAGAAAAATCGACGGCGGGTAATGGTCTAGAAAGAAATATTTCTCCCACAGATCTGGTGGGAAAACCAACTGTGAACACCTGTTCGGGAGATAGAAAGGAAAAGCCTTTTGTCCCACCTTTCCTCTTAATGTTCAAAATCTTCAATAGAAACCTTCATAATTGTTTGGTAGATTCTAGAGTGTCTTCCAACATTATGCCCTTGTCTATTTGCAAAAAATTAAATGCCATACCTCTCAAAAGTGATAAACATTTCATACAACTAGACAGGACCTAGGTCAAGGTCATAGCAGAACTCAAAGATGTGATGATCAGAATATCGACACACCCCATGTTCGTGCAAGTGATTGATGTCATTGTAGTAGATATCCCAGAGGTATATGGACTATTGATGAGTCGATATCGGTCTGAAAAACTAAACGAGTACTTCAGTACAGACTAGGAACACCTTTGGCTACCAATGAATGGATACAAGAACATGACCAGAATCGATAGGAAGAGATATCTGAAACATATGGTCACTGATCTAGAAACCCCGAACGAATCCTCATCCATAGATTTCCCCATACTGGGAAATTATTCCTATGACTCCTACCTCGAAAACTTCACTCCTCTCTTATCCGATGTTCCCCTCACCCAAAACTCTGAATTGGTTTTTCAAGAGAAATCGCTAATACCGATAGGAGACACCCTCTTTTGTCAAACCCCATGCTAGAGCTTGTGGAGCAAAAGGTTGGGGAGCAAGAAACTAATAAGGGAAATGAAAAAAGAAATTTTCTCTCACAAATTTGGACCCTCTATTTTGATGGATCTAAATCGCAAGAAGGGTCAGGAGCAAAGTGCATCCTCATTGATCCTAAAGGTAAACGACATTTACTGTCCTATAGGCTAGAGTTTGAACGTACCAAAAACATTGCCGAATATGAAGCTCTGGTACAAGGATTAAATAAATCCATAGATTTGAATGTCAAAGAATTGAAGGTTTTTAGAGACTCTGAAATTATTATTAGACAAGTAAGGAATACTATACATTGAAATTCTCCTCACCTAAAGAACTATCAGCAGGAGGTGCATAGGTTAATATAGCACTTTGAAGCTTTCAATATCACAACAATCCCAAGAGAAAAAAATATTATTGCTGACACCTTGGCCACAGCCGCTTCCACGCTGTCGCCTTTAGAGGATTATGAATCCTCCTAATTCACTGTGGAGTTGCTCTACAAACCGTCAGTACCTAATAACTTTTCCAATTGGAAAGCCTTTGAAGGAGATGAACAGATTATAAACTTCTTAACCAACCAAGAACATTTCAAATATCTCGCTATTGACGATGAATAATTCCAAGAGTAATCAACATAAACTGATCCTCGGACAGGACAACCTATGGATAAATGGAAGGCTCACACAATCCCGAAAGGGATAGCTAATATTAAAAAAAAAATTGATCTAAAGGAGCGATTTAAGGGACCAAAAAGCACAAAGACTGGTAGTTCTTGTCCCTTGCACGAAACTATAAATCTTGGGACCCCAGAAAATCCAAAGAATGTGAATCTCGGTAATACTATATCTAAGGAAGAGAGGAAAGCTTACCTAAAATTATTCAGACAATACAAGGATGTCTATGCATGGTCCTATATGGATTTGAAAACATATGATACCCGCATCATTCAACACACCATCCCATTAAAACCTGAAGTGAAACCTTTCCAACAGAAGCTACGAAATTATCATCCATCCTTGGAACCTCTCATGTATCAGGAAATTAAGGAAAATTTTAGATGCCAAGATCATTTTCCAGGTTAGGCATTCCACCTGGGTAGCAAATATTGTTCTAGTGAGGAAAAAGTTGGGATAAATCTTCCCATGGATTTTAGCAACCTCAACAAAGCTTCAAAAAAAAGACAATTACCTAGTCCCGCCGATGGAACAACTCCTGCAGACTGTGTCTGTTTCGGAGATATTCTCTCTACTAGACGGGTTCTCAGGTTACAGCCAAGTCCTAGTTTCAGAGGAAGATCATTTAAAAACCACCTTTCGAACTAAATGGGGAACCTTCGCTTATAAACACATGCCTTTCGGGTTAATTAACGCAGGAGAGACCTTCCAAAGGGCCATGGACGTGGCTTTATAGAAACTAATCAATAAATGTGTGGTAGTGTATCTAGATGACGTAACAATGTATTCGAAGAATAGAGAAGAGCACATCCAACACCTAACTCAGACTTTTGAAAGGTGTAGAAAATATGGTATATCCTTAAACCCAAAGAAAACTATCTTCAATGTCAAGGAAGGTAATTTTTTAGTTCACATTATATTTCAAGCAGGGATTCGCATAGACTCGAAAAAGATTAAGGCCATAGCTCAACTTCCATTACCCCATAACAAGAAAGCTATGCAGTCCTTTTTTGGCCAAATCAATTTTGTGAGGAAGTTCACTCCCGACTTCGCAAGGATCATCAAACCCTTACAAAATATGATTCACAAGGATGTCAAATTTAAGTGGGATGATGAGTGAAAGGACACTTTCAAAAATATCAAAGTTGCTATATCCCAGGCCCCGGTGTTGCAAAGTCTCGATTTCAATAGAGACTTTTCCCTTTATACTTTCGCCTCCGACCACTCGTTAGCTGCAGTTTTGACCCAGAAGGATGATGACAACAACAAAATACCAGTGTCATTTATGAGTACTAATCTTCAAGGAGTTGAGCTCAATTATCCTACTATAGACAAATAGGCCTATTGAGTTTATAAGGCAGTAAATCATTTCAGGTCTTACATCCTCAAGAATCACACTAAAGTGATTGTACCACACCCTGTAGTCTGATCCTTGTCTACCCAACAAGAAATGGGGGAAATAAGAGGGAACTAGATGGCAGTAGTCTAAGAATTTGATCTAGATATAAAACCTACCAAACTAGTAAAAGGACAAGGGTTATGCAAGCTTGAAACTGAAGCCCGGGATCAAGTAAATGAAGATTCTGGATGGGAGAATGAAATGGCACTATGGTGTGGTGAAGTATCATACATCTCCCCACGACAAGACTCTTGGTATAAGGATTTAACTTATCTTCTACATCATGGGACTTGTCCTGAAAATCTCAACCCTAAAGAAAGGAGAGACCTCAAATTAGAATATGCACAATATCGCCTTATAAATTTGGTTCTCTTCCAAATCAATTATGATGGAGTACTATTAAGATGTATTGAATGTGAAGACGTAGACAAAGTGCTTAAGGAAATCCATGATGGCCCCACTGGGGGACATTTCGTAGGAAACACCACAACTCATAAGATTTTGAGAGCCATCTATTATTGGCCCACTGTGTTCAAAGATGCTCATACTTACGCTAGAAACTGTAAGGCTTGTTAGATAAGTGCTGGAAAGGAGAAGAGAGGAGTAGTCCCACTCCAACCTGTGACTGTCTCTAGGCCTTTTGAGCAGTGGGGGTTGGATATCATAGGATAAATTACACCCAGCTCTTCAAAATTGCACAAATACATTCTTACTGCCACTGACTATTTCAAGAAATGAGTAGAGGCCATTCCTCTAACTCATGTAAATGAGAAGGCAATAATCCAATTCATAGAACAATAGCTGATCACGAGGTTTGGTGTCCCTTTTGTTCTAGTCTTTGATAATGCAGCTTACTTTTCTTCCACCCTATTGACAGAGTTTGCTCTAGACAAAGGAATTGTAATTAAGTACTCTACAAATTATTATCCTCAGGGAAACGGTGTGGTGGAATAAACTAATAAAAACCTGGTAATAATATTAAATAAGACAGTCACGGATAACCAAAGAAATTGGCATAATCTACTCCATAATGCTCTATGGGATGATAGGGTCACACCCAAAGAATCTATAGGAAATTCCCCATACTTTTTGGTCTATGGCAAAGAAGCCATCCTCCCAAATGGGCTTTATCTTCTGTCTCTTCAACTAGCCCAAGATTCCAATGAAGAACCTTCATCGGCCATGCAACAAAGAATTAACACTTTGCTCATGCTAGAAGAAGAGAGAGAAAAGTCTAAGTCAAAATTCCTAGCTCACCAACAGATAGTGAAAATATGGTTCGATAAGAAGAAGGCTAAAGAAAAGAACTTTGAAGTAGGAGACTTGGTCCTGAAGTGGGACAGAGCAAACTAACCAAAAGGGAAACATTCTAAGTTTAAGAATCTATGGCTTGGACCTTTCCAAGTGGATGAGAAGATCAGGGCAGGCACTTATTGGTTAAATAATATGAAGAGGAACCTGATGCCCTCCCAGTAAATGGCCAATCCCGAAAATAATACTTCCATTAAAATAAATAAAAGTGAAAAAATAAAAATAAATGAAAATGAATAAAACAATAAATATGTGTGTTTTATGTCTTTGTTGAGTATCATCATGATTATGAAATACTTCTTTTGTTTTTTCTTTTCTTTCTGGTTTTCTATGTTTTTGAAGGTATGTCCGGCAAAACAATGATTGGATTTAAAATCATGCAATGTAGAAAACCCTATTTCTAACTCATCGCTCACTTACAAACAACATAAGCACTAGAAAATTTGCAGTTAATTTGAGGAATCCTCTATCAAACCTGAGAAAATGAACAACTTTGGAGAAATGTCAGAAATGTCTACTTTGTGGTTCAGTAAGACCTCAAGAGAAATAAGGAAATATGGAAAGGACTACATGAACCCATAAAACAGAGATAAAGAAGAATCCACCTTAACCCTCTCACCTTGCAAATAAACAGACATCCTCCTCTCCCACTCACTGAGTGCATCATGATGAAATAAAATTTATATTATCAAAAGAGTGAACAACAGGAGAGGGTATGAAAATATCTCTGTCGGGGCTATGAATGCTCGCTAGCAGTGCAACAAGGTCTGTGATGTCAGGGTGACTCCTTCAGGGATATGGATGCTCGCTGGCAGTGGAGTGACACAGAAGCAGGTGAGTAGAGGTAATTAAAGGCTTCACGCCGGTGAATATTTTGCTAGAATTTTGTAAAGAGGAGGCATGAGTCAGGTTCAAAGAAAACAAGGAAGGAAAGGGGTTAAAACCCCACAGGAAAACCTAGAGACATCAACCGAAGGACGTCAAATGTAAAGGTTAAGAGGGTCCGATTTAATACTAGCTAAGATTCTCCATCAGCTTCTGTATCAGCTACGCCTCGATCCATCCGTGATAGTCTATGTATTCTGATCAAATTGGAAGCAATATGTGGCAAGCTGATCCAGATTATAAATTTCAGTTTTACTTGATTTTCAAAGTCTTTTTGTATGGTGATCATCGGGGATATCTAAGTCAAACTTTGGTCCATGCCCTCAAAAGGTTTTGTAGAGAAAAAAACATTTTTGATACCTCAAAATGAAATAAATCAGATTGCTATTTTGTTTTATATATGTGTATTGATGACTTGGTTGTTTTTCTCTTTTTGATCTCCATGTTTACTTTCTGTAATTTGTATATATTTCAGAAAATTATATAAACTTTATTTTGCAACATTTTTTTCATAAATAAATTAGCCTTGATCCTAGTAATTAATACTTACAGATTGAGAGAATATTTTTTAGGCTATAAAACAAAGGGTGATATTCCCGACTATCTTTCCCTAGCCAGGAAAGATTTGAAAATGATTAAGTGAGGTAATTCATACCTTTTCCTCAACATTTATTTGGTGACCATACTGGGGAGATCTTCCATATCTCTCTAGTTGATTGTATTCATGATTATCATTGAATATTTCTGCTTTTTTTTTATATTCTTTGACTATTTCTTTTCCTCATGACAATACCTAATACAAGGAAACCTGATATTGAGCCCGGTCTTAAGGACCAAACCAACATTTCTTTAAATTTATTCAATACCATCTTAGAAACCGCTAACACCTGGGATGAGATTGAACTCTCATGGGAAGTAATTGAACAAGATATAAGTGTTCGAGAACGTTGGGAGGCCAGGCAAAGGCAACCTAGGAATCAACTATAGATTTATTTTTCCTAAAGTTTTGATCTTCTTTTCATGTCCTTGAACCCTCGCATCTCTAGGAGAAGAAGAGGTTTATCTCCTGAAATCACCCCTATCGTAGAAATAGGAAGAGAAACGTTGTTTTGTCAACCCAACAAGGTAGAGAACTTTGTTTGATTCAGCTAGTTCGTCTTTCTCACCCTTACCCATGATTCACAAAATGGCATCGGTAGGTGGCTCTAGTGGCACTGGAGGTTATTCTTCATCTCAACCTTCATCCTCGTCAGTGATTGGTAGCTTGTATATCCATCAAGTCCCTATCCAATCTACTACCAACCCCACCAAGGTCATAAAAAGGTATGAACTTTTTAAATTCGAAGAGCATGCTACTACTACCCTATGGCATGTCTCCTCTCCTTTAAATATAGCACCTACCACTCGGTCGTTACCAAAATTTAAAGACCATCTCCCAAGGTTTTCAGGAAATAACACAGTCACTACAAACAAACACTTAGTGGAATTCTCTAATGTCTACCACAATATAGGAGTCAATGACAATGATACTTGTATGCACATGTTTTTCAACTCTCTCAAAGGGAAAGAAACAACATATTTCTTCGATCTCCCTCCCAAGATTCTTTCCACTTGGGAATAGTTAGTTTACTGGTTAAAATTTACTTATGGGAAGTCTAAGATCCTAGCCGAACAATTATGGTAATACAATAATATTGTGTACAAAGATAGTAAGACTATCAAGTCTTTCAACCTATGTTTCACCAGGTTGTATAATCAAATTTCCAAACTTATTCACCCCCAAAACCAAGACGCTTCTATGCATTAATACAATGCTCTACCTTCCCCTTATCATCATAGGCTTGAAGAAAAAGCTATTGACAATCGCGGTTCTGTTGAGCACTCAACACAGCCTAAAAAGTCTATGTCCCTTTCTACTTTTTGGGTACCACTTGATCCTTTGCACTGTCCGCTTTCACTTCAGTATGAAACTGATGCCTATGCTTATCTTTTATGTTTCATGTTTGAATTGTTTAAAGTCTACTTGAATGTACAACAAAGAATCATATTAATTTTAAATGGGACTTAACAAATACGTAAGGAACCGACAGTCTAAAGATTTCCCCCCAACACGCTTAGGAAGTTTGGCATCAGTAAAGGTTAAATGGGATGAAAATTACTTGAGAAGTTCAAAATAACCAAGTGCCGATTTTCATCAGCGTTGGTGGAAGAAAGTATCTCTTTTGCGAATGAGATTCTACAGGAATATCACCGAAGACTGATCCTTTCGACTTTGGTAGAAAAATGAAAAGAGTAAGCACCGCACAAGGAGAGTAGTATCACCGACCACCAACTCCCGATATGACTTCGACGTTGGAAATTTACAAAATGATAATCCACAAAGAAAAATACACATTGATTTTTCATTTAAATGTCAATCCCTGATGCCACCCAAGCATCGATAGTCGCGGTATCTAGCTCTCCTTACTCACCAGCGGAGTGCTAAATTTTATGTTAAAATATTTAAATAACCCTGAGTTAATAATGCCATTTTAGTATCAATCAACATCGGAAGTTTTGAAGGGAACATATCGACAAACTTACAAGGAAACTCAGAATAATAACAATTATAAATCCCATATTTTGCGCGAAAAAATTAGATAAGAAAATGCAGCGAATTCACATACAAAAAGGGAACGTGATACATTCAAAACACTTTCATGTTTTTATATATATAATTAGAGCTTCCGCCAATCTCGGGTTACATACATTTAGAAACCACTAATGTCTTGACTAACCGGCCTGGTCATAGTGAGAATATAAAACCCTTAAAACAAAAAAAGGGAAAAATTGTCAAGCGTCACTTCAGGGAACGCAAAGCAAGAGCCTACCCATTATGTATCTCCTGCACGCGGACCTGGCACTCCGTCTACCTCGCAAACCCCATCACTTGTTTAAAGGGGATCCCATAGTGAAACAACATAGTGGCTTAGACATCTATGAATGGTAAAGGAATACTACACGGAGTTTTGCCAGAATAAACTTGCAAGACCAGCGTTATAGAGGTATAAATTAGGCATAAGCGTAGAATTCCCCACAAAACTCCTAGAATTTATAGCGGAATGAAGAAGCGAAATAGAGCATGCCAAAGAAAACTCATGCCTTGTGACAGGATGTCTTGAATATTTAACGTGTCACAAATGCTCGATGGATGCAATCCAGAATGAATAAAACGTCATCGACCGGAGTTGCAGGGAATATACGATACGATCATTCCAATCTCTTTAAACTCCTCAACCTCATTATTAAGGAATGATAGTTGACACACTTGGTGATATGGCTTCTAGAGGGATTTAACGACTTCCTTATTACAGTATCCGACCTTTTGGGAGCGTACACATGCACGCTTGACTCTAGCATATTTTCCCAACCTCAAAGGTCGAGAAACTACTATGATGGTTCCGACGCTCATATCTGTCGTACTTGATTTTCCACGCTATGGCACATTGACGTAATTCATTTGAACTGAAGAGTAGCAGCGACGTGGACAAATACATTACAGGTCATTCAAAGGGGTGACTGGGATCACGTAAGTATTACACGATCGATATTAATGAAATCCACAGGTTTTCATCGATCTATTATGTTTGTTTATACCTTATATTATATTACTTTATCACTAAACTACCTCAACCCCGATTGCAGGAAAGATTCCCCGATTACCAAACAAAATAATGAAGGATGTGGGACTTCCCAAGTTTGGCACCCCCAAAAAATTTGTCGACTTAAGTGACATAGTCAAGTTGCATGCCAAACAAGACTTGATATGGACCGAAGATCTCACAAAGATGACTGATGCGAGGCTAAGGCAAGTGCAACGATTCACATAACCTCCAATCATGGCCCGAACCATGCTACAACAATTTAACTCCAATCTTGTAAAGTACCGGGTGCATGCAGTAGACATCAGGGGAATATATGCGGCTTTTATGGAACAACACATGTTTCCATGGGCCAAAACTTGTGAAGAATTGTTTATCAACTGGACTGAATACGAGAAAAGTTACCCTTTCCAAGAAATATCTCATGTTGACTGTTAAATAAATTGTTAGAAGATAACGCCACGTGGTGATTTTTGCTTCGCTTAAACTGGACTTAGCCGTTAATTTTAGTTAAACTTTATATTATAAATAAAGACCTCGACCAATTAGTTAAGGGTCGATGGTCATTGTAAGAACTCTTTCTTTTTTTTGGTCGTTAAGAATTATTTTGAAGCTGCTATGAATTGAGGAGTCCTTCTAGACCAAACACAAACTATTTTCATTAGATGCATGTGATTGGACTTGGAGAAGAACTACTTCCTATCCTGTTTCATGAATGATTCAATAATGAGTAAGAGAAATTATTTCTATTTTTAAGTTATTTGGTGCAATGTTTTGATGTTCTTTGCTTTAATGATGAAGATAAATTGTGGTGTTACTATGTGATGAATGGTTATGGTAGATGAATTATTTTTCTTGCCATTATCTTATTACATATGTCCTTTCTTTTTGATAATTAGTTTCTTTGACACTAATTAGATGCTCACACGATTAATGTATTAGTACTAGGCCTGTGGTATAGAATCATTGTCTTCATGTTTGAGCAACGGGTTATCCCAAGCTCACCCTCTTCCCCGGTAGTTAAAAATTAATCTTGTTTGTTGTCGAGTTGGTTTATACTGACTTGTATCTCTCATACCAGCCCCACCCAAGAGAAAATACAGAAGATAACAGTCCTAAATGAAGAAAGATCCTTCACAAGAAAACACAAATCCCATTGATAAATTGGTCGGATTGCAAGATCTGGAGAACCATTCCATCTTCAAAATCTACAGAGTCTAATTGGGGCTCGGTGGCGGGTTTGGTTCCTACTATTGATTCAAGGGATTTAAGACCCATCAACAAGTTCCTCTCTACATACTTTTCTAGAGTTTGAAGAATAGATGGAAAGAACAGATCTTCTCA
>JASDQU011441740.1:12172-23518 GCA_032191745.1 Picea mariana
GATCTAATGGTTTTCAATGACCCTGACTTCCTCCAAATGGATATTAACCATCAATCCTCAAACACCAACATATTTCTCCTTTTCTTTTGAATATTTGTCACTATCTCTCCTAAGCTTGATTCCCTTGAGAGCTTCGACCTCCAACGCAATCCTTGCAATCTTGGAATATTTGACAAAGTTTGGACTTAGAGATGTATGCACTCCTTGCGCTTCACAATCCTAATCTCTCGATGCTTAGTCGATTCTCAACCCTGTGCACTCCTTGCAGCGCTTGGTCTAAGTTTCCTATTATCCATCCTGAGCTTCTCTTAGTCAAATCTAGAATCTGTTGATGCAATCCTTGCGGACAATATGCACTCCTTGCATCTGAGCTCTCAGAAGAGAAACAATTGAAACTTAGCTAATATTTCACAGGTTCATACATTCAACAGTATAACTCATGCATTCATGAAAACACAAAATAACAAAGAATATTTAAGCATCAGTAACACCACTCATTTGCATCAATATTTCTCTGTTATATTCATTCAAATGTACATATACATGGCTACAACTATGATAAGCTTCTTCCAACAATTTCCTACTGGTTTGCATCTCTTCTCCTTTAGGTGTATAATGCATCTACTTAGACAAGAGGGCTCTTAGGGTTCCCTCTGATTACCTATCTTATCAAAGTAAAATTTAACAACTACTTAAGCCCCGTTACAGTAAATTATCAAAGTGAAAACTTCCAAATCTCATGTGATCATTCAACTTCCAAACATTTAGATCTTATTTAATCATCCGTTCAATTTTTTTTATAGGAAATGTCATCTTTTAGAACCTCAAAAATAATTCAAAAGGTGCGCTAGAGTGCTGAGTTGTCTATCCACGTGTGCTTTGTTGACGATTCTCCTACATCAAAATTGCATCCTTCTTTTGCATCCTACACTCCACAAGTATAAGGACTTAGTCAATTTTCCACCATGTTGAGGAATACTCATGCAGAGAAAAGTGCATCCACCTTCTACCTCCTACACTCCAAAAGTATTGAGACTTATCCAATTTTTCTACCATGCAAAGGAATACTGATGCAGATAAAAGTTCATTCACCTTCCCAATATCACACTCTACAACTCTAGTTACTTACCCAATTTTTATACCATGCAGAGGAACAGTCTTGTAGAGAAAAATGCATCCAACTTCCACATCCCACACTCTACAAGTCTCAGGAATTATCCAATTTTTGTACCATGCAAAGGAATAGGACTTCCACATTTTGAATTAGTCTTGGGACTTTTTCAATTTTCCACCATGTGGAGGAATAGGAATCTCGCTTCCACATGACATCTATCCCACATTATTCATTCCACAAGGATTTGGGACTTAGCCAAAATTTCAAATGACCATGCACTGTAGACCCCCAATATTTACACTATGTATTTCCAGCATGGCAGTCCACATCATCGATTCCATGTCACCTGACATGTGTCCTCCAAGTCACATGACACATGGCCTCCATGTCACCAAGAATGGAAAATTCCAAATTTTCCAAAAAATTCAAAATTTCTCTACTTTTCAAAAATAACTAATTTCTAGAAATTTATCTTTGGTTTCCATGAAATCTCTATAATTAAGCTTCCCATGAACAATTTCAGCCTTCTGCATGACAATTTGACCTATTCTCCTGCACATATCGTCCCCATACTTCATTTTCAGCCAATTTTTTTGACGTAACCAACCTCCACCTAAAAATATATCATGATTTGATACCATATTGTAATGTACTGATCCAGGTGGATATCGATGGCCACCCACCTTTTCCAACTCACAATTTTTTGGCAATTTTGGCAATTTACTATTGTTAGCGGTTTTTAACTTCTGGGGCCATTTTGAGGGCCTAAATGAAGATTTTTCAGGATCGAGCTTCCCAATGATGGCCAAAGGCTTTGATTATGCCCCTGAAATAAATCTCCTCTATGATACCTTTCCAACAAGTTATCGTGCACCCAAAATAGAGATCGTATGCCAAAGTTACACCCCCAGGAAGTTGATACACCAAACTACCCAAAACGAGGTCCATAAAACGGTTTTATTTTCATCTTCCGAGGTTAGGGTTTTGGATTTTATTTATGATAAAAATTTCTTTGGAGCCTCATTGTAAAATAATCTTCTCACGAATGTGAGTAGCCATCACATCTCTTCTCAGAGACAAGCTGCCACCATTATAGCGAGTCTTTCACTCTGTATTTTTACAGTCTTTGTACATTTTTGCTCATTAATAGAAAATTATGTATTATTGTATCTTTGTGTTTATGGTTGCATATCTAATACATTTTTGTTATATTATTGGATATTTGAGATATCTCTGTACATTGCTTTATTATATCTTCACTCTCATTTCGTGCCGAAAATAATCTGGATCATGTACCCAGCCATCCCAAGGCCGAGCATGCTACCAAAAATACCCTCTACTATGTTTCCAAACTCTAAGATACACACACACACTAAAAACACACACACATGTACACACACACACACACACACACACACACACACACACATATATATATAATGCAATTTTAAAAGATATAAACATTCTACTCATACATAGATTCATGTGGAATTAAAAGTAAATCATAAATTCAACAAACACATGAAATTCTCATAAATAATAGACATGAACTTAACACATCATTTTATATTAACACAAAAATGATACTTATCTTTTATTGAAGTACATCAACTGTGTGCAAACCTTCCACGAACCTCCCAGCCTTAGACCATGTTGCTCCAAGATATCAATAATGGGTTACCCCCGAGCTGCAACTAAACTCCACCTAGGTAAAGGAATCCTAGGCTAGGCTAAGACTATGGAAAGTTGCACAATACAACAGGAAGGATTCCCTCCAATGATCCTACTTACACCCACCGCTCATAGACTCTCATTACCCACATGCATGTCCCACCCTGGGAATATACACCTTCATTGTTCCACAGTCCATCGGTTGCTCTACTTCCCTTTCAGGCATTCAAAAATAGGTCAGATTAGGAATTCCCAAAGCTCTATAGCTGTTTTTGGACTCCCTCTAGGATAAATCACTTCCCCAACAATCTCTCTCAACTAGAGAGAGATGCTCACAAGCTTGATAACCTGCTTCTTCAATCCATGGGCCTAACAACCCACCTCTTCGAAACCACAAGCCTGACAACCTGCTTATTTTTTCCAAGTTCTAATACAAACAAGCAAGGTAGAAGGAAACAACATAACTCAATTAAGGTAGGATATGGCTCAACAAAAATTCCAGTGCGTGCAAGCTACAAAGGATCACAATGATGGAAACAATGGTTGGCGAACCCCCACAATGATGGAATTTCCCACATAAATCTACATGTGTTCTCGATGACACTTGGCTCTCTAGGAGCTCATTCCTCTCCACTTGGATTTTTCTCCTCTCCCCAAAGGAACTTAGGATAATAGGGTTTATTTCCCAATCCTTGGTATTTTTTTAGGAAATACATTATAATATTCCCTTGGGTTAAGCCCTCAAGCTTGGCCCCTTTTTCCTAGCCTCTTATCTCCCTTTCCTTTCCCTTCCTAGTGGAGCTTAGTCCCCCATAACTCTTTCTTCGTGGTTGGTCTACACACAATGATGTATTTTTACTAATGATTTGCATAATTACATATACAAAAATAGGCTCATTGTCGTTAGCATCTAGGATCTCTGGCCTAATAAACACATAATCCTTCCAACTTATAACCACTTGTCTCACCAACCTAAAAGCATCATTAAACATCATTACAATTCAGTAGGGTCTCATCCTTGGGGTATTACAATCCCCTCCCCTTATTTATGCATTGTCCTTAGTGCATCATATTTACATATTACAACAAGATTTTCAAAAATATTCAAAATGATGTGGGTGTTCTTCCCACATAACATCTTCATGCTCCCAAGTTACATCCTCAGGATCGTACCAAGTCCATTGGACCTTTAAAATCCCTACTGCTCGATTCCGGAGTTGTTTGATTTTTTGGTCCATAATGCATACCAAATGCACTTAAAAAGCACTTTCTTTCTCCACCCGAATCACATTCTATTCAATAACATGATTAACATCAGGTATATGTTTCTTAAGCAACGATACATGGAATACACAATGTATAGACATAGATGCAGGAAATTCAATCATATAAGATATTGGTCCAATCCACTCTAGGATTTCAAATGGCCCACAATATATGGCTGCCAACTTGGAACAGTTTCCCAACTTCAGGGAACTTTTGTTGGCCTTCACCTGCAATAAAACATGATCACCCACTTTAAATTCTCTGTGAGTTCTTCCCTTGTCAGCATAGATTTTCTTCCTATCTTGGGCAGCCTTTAAATTTTGTTTGTCTTCAACATTTTCTCTTCCATTTCCCTGAGAAAATCTGGCCCAACCACTGCTCTATCAACTGGGTTGTCCCATCTTATTGGCATGTTGCACTTTCTTCCATAAAGTGCCTCAAATGGACTCATATTTACTGATGCTTGGAATCCACTGTTGTAGAAAAATTCTACTAAGTGTAGATAATCTTCCCATTTAGATGGTTTGTCCATCACATACATCATTAGAATATCATCTATCACTTGGTTCACTCTTTTTGTTTTCCCATCAGTCTCGGGATGATAAGCGATGTTGAAGTTCATATTTGTTCCGAACCTTTTGAATAATCCATTCTAGAAATTTGAGGTAAAATTTGGGTCTCTGTCAGGCACAATTGCCTCGGGTATGCCATGCAAGTGTGCTACTTCCCTCATATAAATATCGGTAACATTGGTTGCCTTGTGAGTAACCTTCATAGGAATTAAATGGGAAGCTTTGGTAAGTGTGTCCACCACGACCATGATAACATCATGTTGCTTGCTTGTTCTGGGAAATTTAGTGATGAAATCCACTGTCACCAATTCCCACTTCCACTTAGGAATGGGTAATTCCTGCAACAACCCAGCTGGGTGTCTATGCTCATTATTCACTTTTTGACACTCCAAATATTTAGCAATGTACTCAACAATATCCTTTTCCATGCCTGGCCAATAATATTGACTCTTGACTGTTGCAACTATTTTTTGATATCCTGGTTGTCCAACATAAGGTACATTATGTATCTGTTTTAAAATAATACTCCTCAATTCATGAGAACTGGGTACATAAATTATGTTCCTGTACAAGAGAATTCCATCAATTCCCAATTCATAATCTTCAACTTTCTGTTGCATTTTACCTTGCTGAAATTTTGTTACCAATTCCATGTACTACAAATCTACTTTTGTGGCCTCATAAATTCTTCCTTTAAGATCATTCTAATACATGCTAATGGTTGTAGCATGCAGGTCATGCACTCTTTTTCTAAGTGCACCAACCACTTTTTTCTCTTTTACTTTAATGTTCTTGATATAAAAGTCATACTCACAGAGGAATTCCAACCACCTGCTCTACCTAGCATTCAAAGTTGGTTGATTAGACAAATATTTTAGACCATTATGGTCTGTCCTCAACTCAAACCTCTTTCCCATGAGTTAGTGCCTCCACTTCTTCAAGGCATGCATTATGGCTGCCAACTCCAAATCACGAGTGCCATAGATCCTTTCATGCTCTTTCAATTTTTTGGATTCAAAACATATCACAAATTCGTTCTAACTAAGGAATCCACCAAGTCCTTCTTTGCATGCATTGGTGCAAACCACAAAATATTCATTCGGATCAACAATCCTTAGAATTGGAACACTAGTTAACAACTACTTCAATTGTTGGAAGGTGCAAACCACAAAATCTTCATTCGGATCAACAATCCTCAGAATTGGAGCACTAGTTAACAACTACTTCAATTGTTGGAAGCTCTTTTCACACTTTGTTGTCTATTGAACCTTCACCCCCTTCCTTTGCAAGGAAGTGATTGGGTGAGGAATTCTTGAAAAACTTGTAATGAATCTTCTACACTAGCCAGCTAGACCCATGAAGGATATGACTTCTATAGTAGCCAGCTAGACCCATGACGGATCTATCTTCTGTCACATGATATGCCCCAAATAGTGAATTGGATTTTGATAAAATGAGAACCTGCTCAATTTGGCATACAACTGATGCTCTCTTATCACTTGTAAAACCATCCTCAAATGATGCTCATGTTTTTCATCATACTTGGAATATACAAGGATGTCATCTAAAAAGGCAATGACAAACTTGTCTAAATATTCCTTGAAAACAACATTCATTAAGCACATGAAAACAAATTGTGCATTTGATAACCAAAATGGCACCACTGTGAATTCGTAATGACCATACATTGTCTTGAAGGTGACCTTGCTAATGTCTTCATCTTTGATCCTTAGTTGATGATATCTTAACCTGAGAAAAATCTTGGAGAATATCCTTGCATCATTTAACTAATCAAAAAGATCATCGATCCTTGGCAAAGGATACTTGTTCTTTATAGTCAATTTGTTCAATTGTTTGAAATCAATGCACAATCTCAATGTCCCATCTTTCTTCTTTACAAACAAGACTGAGGAACCCCAAGGTGACACACTTTGGTGTATATACCCCTTCTTCAGAAGATCTTCAAGTTGCATTTGTATCTCCTTTAGCTATGGTGTATTCATTCTATAGGGATTCTTTGATATTGGAGCTGCTCTAGGCATCAAATTTATAGAGAAATCATCATCTCTCTTTGGGGGTAGTCCTAGTATCTCCTTGAACACATCCTCAAAATATTTTAGGACTAAGTGATCCTCTAGATTTGGCACCTTATCCTTAGGTTCCTCCTCCATATGAGATGCAAATATTTGGCATCCCTTCCTATAACACTTCTTCAGTTGCATCGCTGAGATCTCTTGGATAGTAACTTCCCTAGGAATCCCTTGGACTGCTCTTGGGTTCCTATCCTCATTCTGGCAAGTAAATTCCTTATTATGACAGTCTAATACAACATGGTGTTGGTCCAACCAATCCATACGAATTAGATAGTCATATGAATCAAATGGCATGATGTTGAAATCTGCCTTGGTACTTATCCCATTCATGTCCACTAGACATGATTTAACCAACTCAACAACCTTTCTCTTGTCTTCCCAAGCTCTTTGGAAAGTAGGATTTCGTTTTTTCTGATCATATAAGAACTTTTCTATCCTTATGGTTTCCTCCAAAGTCTCAGGATCATCATATTGGATTTTGTCACTGATGAAATATGGAAGCCCACTCAGGTACCTCTAAATCTTTATTGTCTCATGCTTGATGAAGGAGACATACTTCAACAATTCTAAAAGATTTGTTTCATATTCCTCAATGGTTATGTTTACCATTTTGAGTTCAAACAACTCTTTCATCTTTTTATAATAATACCTCTCGGTCAGGTATTTCTTCTCAAAATGCTTCTTGAATTCCTTCCAAGTCACATTTTTCTCTCTGATGTGTTGCACTTGCACCAGTTGATCCCACCACATGGATTCCTTTCCTTTTAGCTGATAGATAGTCATTCTTCCCTCTGCATAAGAAGAGTAGTTATGCAATTGGAATTACTTCCTCATTCCTAGCAGACATGTCTCAACATATTCATCCTTCTTGTGCTCTCCATCAAAAGTATGAGGTTTGATCTTATTCATTTCTCCTTTCAATTCATCTATGCCAGACCTCTTATGCTTCCTAACAGAGGATGGACTTGAGATACTACATGCTCTCCTATTAGAATGCCTTTGGAAGTGATGGTGATGTTTGTTATCACTCCTTGATCTTTCTTTTTCCTCAGGGGCTTTGTGGCTTCCTGATTTGTTGGAGCTACTCTCCTTATCCAACTTCTTTTCAATTATGTCTAGGATTTTCATTAACTTCATGTTGTTCCTTGGCCTTCAAAAGCCTCTCATTATTCACCTTGTGGCTCTGGACATCTGCTACAATGTTATGAGGGTCTCAACTCAATTTTTGGTTGAACATTTATCCAATTTATTCAGAGAAATTGACTGTTCAGATCCAATTTTTGGGTGAACATTTATCTTCAAATACTTCAAGAAATTTCCAATTCCTACTTCCATGCTCAATACAATTATCTTCCATGCTATGATACCAATTTGTGACATACCCAGCCGTCCAGGCTAAGTACATGCCACCTAAAAATATCTCATGCTCTGATACCATATTGTAACGTACCCAGCCATCCCAGGGCCGGGCATGCTACCAAAAACACCCTCTACTCTTTTTTCAAAATCTAATATATATATATATATATATATATATATATATATATATATATATATATATAATGCAATTTTAATAGATATAAACATTCTTCTCATACAAAGATTCATGAGGAATTAACATTAAATCATACATGCAACAAACACATGCAATTCTCATAAATAACAAACATGCACATAACACATCATTTGATATTAACAAATAAATGATACTTATCTTTTAATTGAAGTACACCAACCTTGTTCAAACCTTCCACAAACCTTCCAGCCTTAGAGAATGTTGCTCCAATCTATCCACAATGGTTCACCACTGAGCTAGGACTAAACTCCACCCAGGTAAAGGAATCCTAGGCTAGGTTGAGACTATAAAAAGTTGCATAGTGCAATAGGAAGGATTTCCTCCAATGAGCCTATTGATGCCCACTACTCACAGACTCACACTCCCCACATGTCTATCCTACCCTGGGAATATACACCTTCACTATGCCACAGTCCATCGATTTCTCCACTTCCCTTCCAGGGATTCAGTAACAAGTCGGATCAGGAATTCCCAGAGATTTGTAGCTTATGTTGGACTCCCTCCAGGAGAAATTACTTCCCCATCAATCTCTCTCACATGGAGAGAGATGATCACATGTCTGACAACCTAATTCTTCAATCCATGGGCCTAACAACCCACCTCTTCAAAACCACAGGCCTGACAAGCTGCTTCTTCTTTCCAACTCCTAAGACAAACGAGAAAGGGAGAAGGAAACAACAAAACTTTGTCAGGATAATTGTTCATAACATTTTCATGAAAACATGAACCATTCAGACTCATTAATATATATTAGACTTATTTTATGTTGATTTCTTGATAAATTGATTGTTTAAATCCAATTTCTAGGTGAAAATTTATCTTCTAATGTTAAAGACATTTCCAATGCCTGCTTCCATGCTTAATTCTGAGTTTTGAGTAGGAAGTTATGGATACTTGAAAATTTTGTCTTTTCAGTGATGCAATCCTGCACATGGATTCTTCCAAATCAGATTCAAATTGGCTCTTGGATCTGTGTTGGATACCTTATTTTGGTTTACATGCCTTCTTTACTTCTTTAGGTGTAGGTATGTACAATTAAAAATTCCATGGGATCCTTCTCTAAGCCCTTTTCTGTTCTTAAAACAAAATTGTGGGTGCTAGCCCCTTTTCTTCGGCCCTCAAATTTATGTGACCATGGGTTGTGACCTAATGCTAAAAACTAGGCACTTACCCTATGCTTCAAACCTCCGGGGCTCCAGAACTTTGAGGCTTTAAAGGATCTACCTTTATTACCATACAATTCCCCCGAATGTCGATTCTTCGAATACTCGGAGGACATACAGATCGACGGTCCTCATTCCTTGTTTAGATCTATGGTGGATAAGAGCTCTGAGACTCTGGGCTTTTGTGGTTTCCAAAGAAATTATCTACAAATATCCTGGAGTGTCAACTCGTTGAAGATTCTCTCTCTTTCCTCCACATGTCATCTCTCAACCAACGATCGAGATTAACTCCGACCTTTGGCAGTTCTCTGCTCCCAATAATTTGCAAATCAATTCCTCCGAAGTACCACTTCTCCGGAACTTTGGATCTGGTGCCACACGTCCTCCGTGATCAATAGTTGAGATTTAATCCATCCTTTAGGCCTCTATAAGTCCTATACCTCAACTTCTTATGCCATGAATCTTCCGGACCACAAGATCTATTGCCGCATGTCCTCTCCTAATGAATGGTGAAGATTTAATCTGCTCTTCAGAGTTTTGGGGGTTTCTCCTTCCTCTCACTTCATTCCTTCCAAACACCGAAGTGGTGAACTCCTTGGGTCCAGTTAGTGCTTCACACCCAGGTGCTACGTGGAAGATTCCAAGAAGTGGACACGTGACCCAATATAAGGGGTGACATGTGTCAAGTTCTAACTACAAAATCACCCTTTCAAAAGCACAAAACACACTGATGTGTGACACGCATCCTATGTACCCACGTCACCCCAGCTGACATCATCAATCCATGTCACTTTGGTGCTTTGTGACTTTGGAGCTTTGGGACTTCAGGACTTCGGAGATTCATAATTTCTTCCAACATTTTTCCTCAAACGTCGAACCAATGAATTTCTTAACCTCCCGGGGTTGAAGTAGTACATTTGTTATCAATCAAGCTGGTGGCATGTGGCCCCACTATCGAGTGACATGTGTCAGGTCCCAATCGATACTAAGGCCCTGCCAAAAGTAAAAAAACAAGTGACATGTGGAAAATCTAGGGTAGGTCCACGTCACCCTAGGTGACATCATCATGCCACATCACTTCGACAAACTGGGAATTAAATGATTTCTTCCCATGGACACTTTTGCAAAATTTATGAACTATCAATTGTCGAACAAACCCACGTCATCTCCAACACTTCGGTATTTCGATGATTTCTTCTCATCGACACTTTTTCAAAAATATTGAACTATCGACTGTTGAACAGGTCCACGTCATCTCTAGTGCTTCGAGACTTCAATGATTTATTCACCCCACAATCTCCAACGGATTTCCTTGAACACTGAACCGTCAAAACACTTGGGAAAATCCAACGTCTCTCCTCCTCATGAATGATCTACAGTTGAGAATCATTCCAGGACTTCATAGCTTTGTGCTTTGGCTCCTTTCTCAACGAAACCTTAAAAACTCATCGAAGACATGAAGTTCGAAGGACTTTGACGGTTAAATTTCGTGCATCTTCTCCATATTTGATGGTTTTGAGGGATATATCTTCTCCTGAACAAATATGACGACACAATTTTACACTTTGTGGCCCAATATCATGGTTACCATGGCTTATCAAAATGTTATAGCTCCTGAGCTTTCTAATACCACCTAGGATCTCTGTCAGTGTTGCTCTGTCACTCTGTACATCAAATCCCTATGGAATTTTTACTTCAAATTCCACATTTGTGGCCCATCCATGTTCAATGTTGAAACCATGAGCTCTGATACTAATTTGTGACATACCCAGCCTTCAAGGTTGGGTACATGCCACCTAAAAATATCTCATCGTCTGATACTAGATTGTAACTTACCCAACCATCCCAGCGCCGAGCATGCTACCAAAAACACCCTCTACTCTTTTTTCAA
>JASDQU011441741.1:0-20288 GCA_032191745.1 Picea mariana
AATTGACATTGTCTCAGGGTGAGTACATATAGAAGGTGTTCGAGAGGTTCAGAATGAAGAATGAAAATCTAGTTAGTACACCTTTGGCCAGCCATTTCAAATTGACTAGGGAAATGTGTCCCAAGACATAGGAGGAGATAGAATACATGTATAAGGTCCCTTATTCATCGGCATTTGGCAGGTTGATGTATGCAATGGTTTGCACAAGACCAGATATTGCATATGCAGTGGGAGTTGTGAGTAGGTATATGAACAATCCAGGTAAAGAACATTGGGAAGCAGTAAAGTGGATTCTCAGGTATTTGAGAGGTACTTCTACTCATGCATTATGTTTTGGAGGTTCAAACACTTTTCTACAGGGTTACATTGATTTAGATATGGCAAGTGATAAAGACAACCGGAGGAACACCACAAAGTATGTTTTTACTATAGGTGGAACAACAGTAAATTGGATTTTGAAACTGCAAAAGGTTGTTGCACTTTCAACAATAGAAGCAAAGTATGTTGTCGCTACATAGGCTAGTAAAGAGATAAATTTGTTACAGAGGTTTATGGAGGAATTGGGAAAGAAGCAGGAGAACAAGAGGTTGTACTGTGACAGTCAGAGTGCCATTTATCTTGCAAAGAAATCAGCCTTCCATTCGAAAACTAAGAATATACAGCTGAGGTACCATTTCATACGATCTGTCTTGGAAGATGGACATTTGAAGTTGGAAAAGATACACACTAGTCAGAATCCTGCAGACATGTTAACAAAGGGAGTAACCAAGGAGAAACTAAGTTCCTTCTCAGTTTCAATTGGTCTTCAAGAATGAAGATGAAGATGAGAAATTTTCTAGGTCCAAGAAGGTTCAGAGTCCATCATATACAACAACGGTGGAGTTGTTGAGATCAGTCTCCAAGTGGAAGATTGTTGGTTGTGAAGCCTGATTATCTTCCTGATTTAGAGGTCATTGCTTCCAGCCATGTTTATACCCCATGAAGACTTTACACCCCAGAATTATGTACACTCTTCTACGCGGGGGAGTGCAGAGGGGGCTCACCCCCTCTACGGGAAAAATTGTCTTGTAAATGTATATTGTAATTTCATTGTAAATTTGGACCGATCATTATAAGATCGCAGATCTAATAATAGAAATCATGTCAGGGATTTTTTCCCTAGAAGGAAACCCTCTTTTATGATGGAAATGTATTGTGGCTAAGGATGTGAGTGAATATTGTATTCTGAGATAGGACACTGTGAGAGAACGAAGAGGAAGTTACAACGGGTTTGTTGTAGGTTGTATCCTTTCATTTGCTGGATAATAATAAAGGAAGGACCTGACAATTTCTCTGGTGGACATAGCCCACACTGGGTGAACCACATATATCTATGTCTCTATTGTATTGTGTATCTTCTATGTTTTGTTTCCACATTTGTTTTATTTTATTGTTCCACGGTCTTGTTTTTCTAACAGTTCTGATCTGAGCAAATTAATTACATCATGGTACTGATTCAATGGAGGTTAATGCAACCATTCCTGGTCCCCTCCACCACCTTTCACAACATTTTGTGGTCTCTCTCTTAGCACATCCCCTCTTTTAGCAGTCATGAAACACATAACCATTTTCTATTAAAATAATCAGAATTTACATTCATCGACCTTCTACACAAGGTCCATCAAATCAAACATTCACACTTTTAAGTTTGCCATAGTTCCTTGGCCCATATAGTTATATTTATAAACTAGGGGAAACATGGTGTTACAATTCCCTCCTCCTTAAAGGAATCATCATCTTCTATGTTCTATCTATCAACATAATATGTATGTACAAAAGTAAACAAAATCGGATATGCCTGTCTCATGGCATCTTCCATTTTCCATGTAGCCTCATCTAGGAAAAAGTGTTTCCATTGCACCTTGACATGTGCAATGATTCAGTTCCTGAGTGAGGTTTCCTTCCTGTCTAATATGAATTAGGGTTCTGGAAAGAATTCTCCCTCCAGATCCACCTGGATCACAGACCAATCAATTATATGATTAGCATCATGTACATATTTCTTCAGTATTGAAACATGAAAAAAATTATGTACCTTTATTGTGGGAGGAAGTGCTAGCCTATAGGCTACAGACCCCACTCTATCTAAGACTTCAAAGGGTCCACAATACCGAGGTGCCAACTTGGCATAGGCTCTTATTCTTAGGGAACTCTTCCTGGGTCTAACTCTGAGATAGACATGGTCTCCAGTCTTGAACTCTTTGGGAGTTCTCTTCCTTTCGGCATAACTTTTCTGTCTATCCTGAGCAATCTTCAGATTTTGTATTATCTAAACCACTTGTTGTTCCATTTCTTTCAGCATGTCAGGTTAGATTGTAATTATGTCCACTAGATTGCTCCAGCTGATTGGAATCTTCCACTCTCTACCATAGAGGACTTCAAAAGGGCTCATCTTCAAGGATTATTGATAACCGTTGTTGTAGGCAAACTCTACCAATGGTAGGTAGCCTTCCCACTTATTAGGATGATGCATTACATGCATCCTTAGCATGTATTCTACTATTTGGTTCACTCTTTCTATCTGTCCATCAATTTGGGGGTGATAAGCTGTGCCGAATAAAAAAAAATTCTCTAAATTGGCCATTAGGGATTTCCAAAAGTTTGAAGTAAACTTGGTATCTCGGTCAGATACAATTTCCTTAGGCATGCCATGCAGTCTAAATATCTCCTTTATGAAGATGTTGGAAATATCTATGGCCTTGCAAGTTGATTTGATAGGAATGAAATGAGCAGACTTAATCAGTTTGTCCACCAAAACCATGATGGCATCATTTTTCTTGGTCGACTTTGGTAATTCGGTGATGAAATCCATGGAGATGGTTTCCCATTTCCATTCTGGGATTGGTATGGGCTGTAATAATCCTGTTGGATGTTGGTGATCTACCTTAATTTGTTGGCATTATAGGCACTTAGCTATATAGTTAGCTATGTCTTTCTTCAACCCAGGCCAATAGAATTGTTTCCTAGTGGCTGTAATCATCTTCTGATATCCTGGGTGACCAGTATATGGTTTCTTATGTAGTTCATCCATTATGAACCTCTTCAAGTCATCACAGTTGGGAATATACAATATGTTTTTGTAAGTCAACAACCCTCCCTCGAGCATCTGGTATCCTTCATACTTCATCCATGTAGGCTCTTGTCTTAGGTATGAGGTCACGGTCTTGAAGAATGCATCTGTCTCTTGTGCATTTATGAATCTTTCCCTGACATCCGTTTCATAGGTGCTTATTGTTGCTAGATGAATCGTTTTTATACTTATGCTAAGGGCATCGACCACCCTATTTTCCTTTCCTTTGATGTGTTTGATTTCAAAATCAAACTCACTAAGAAGATCCATCCACCTAGCTTGCTTGTCATTGAGATTTGGTTGATCAAATAGGTGCCTCAATCCACAATGGTCTGTCATAAGCACGAATCCCCTTCCCAGGAGGTAGTGCCTCCACATTTTTAAAGCATGTACTATGGAAGCCAACTCTAGGTCATGGGTCACATAATTGATCTCATGCTCATTTAATTTCCGGGACACGTAGGAAATTACACATCCCTCTTGCATAAGGACTCCTCTGAGTCCTTCCTTGCAGGCATATGTACAGATGAGGAAATCATTATCCAGGTCTGAAATCTTTAGCACGGGTGCATGGGTCAGGAGGTATTTCATTTCCTGAAATATTTCTTCACATTTTTATGTCCAGATGAATTTGATCCCCTTCTTTTGAAGGGTAGTGATTGGACAACCAATCTTGGAAAATCCTTTTATGAACCTTCTATAGTATCCTTCCATGCCCATGAAGAATCTAATATTTGATACATCTTTTGGGGTAGGCCATTCCATAATAGATCTGATCTTATCAGGGTCCACTACCACCCCTTCCTTAGAAATGACATGGCCTAAGTAATGGACTTGATTTTGAAAGAAGTCGCACTTGCTAAACTTAGCGTAAAGCTGATGCTCTCTTAGTACTTGAAGTACGAGTCTAAGATGTTCTTCATGCTCCTCCTCGTTCTTGGAGTATATTAGGATATCATCAATGAAAACCAATACAAATTTGTCCAGGAATTTGCTGAGTACATTATTCATCAAGCACATAAAAGTGGCAGGGGCATTGGTTAACCCAAATGGCACCACCACAAATTCATAGTGACCATACCTCGTTCTGAAGGTTGTTTTGTGGATGTTTTCATCCTTAATCCAGACTTGGTGGTATCCAGACCTTAAGTCGATCTTCGAGAAGATGGAAGCACCTCCCAATTGGTCGAACTAGTGATCGATTCTTGGTAAGGGGTACTTGTTATTTATGGTTGTCTTATTGAGTTGTCTTTAATCTATGCACATTTAGAGTGTGCCATATTTCTTTTTCACAAACTAGACAGGCGCTCCCCATGGGGATACACTGGGTCGGATGTAGCCTTTGCCCATCATCTCCTTTAGCTGTAGCTTGAGCTCAACCATCTCTGGCGTGCTCATCCTATATGGCATTCTAGATGCTAGTATCGCTCCTGGTGTAAGTTCTATCAAGAAGTCAATATCCCTTCTCGGAGGTAGACCTGGAACTTCTTATGGGAACACATCCTTGTATTCTCTTAATAATATCATAGATGATTTTAGGGGCTAAATTTTTCTCATGGGCTAATTTTCCATGGTTTTTCCAAAAACGAGATTTGTTATTTTAAAAATGATTTGCCCAAATTCTATAGGATAAAATTATTTTACCTTAAAAATCACCAAAATTTTATAAAAACTATATAAAATTCTTATAAATTTGAATGTTTTTACAAAAATATCGCCAAACATTTATAGTTGGCATATGAAGGATTAGAAAGATTCGCCAAGGTTTCTACATTTTAAAACAAATTTCCATCCTCAAAATCATCCCTGCTTAATATGGGGTGGTCCTCTGGGTTTGGTTTGTCATCCTCAATAGAGTCCAACACATGTATGAAATACAAGGAGCACCCCTTTCTGCAATTCTTTTTCATTTGAAGGGTTGTTATTTGCCTCACTGAGATAGGTTTCTGAATCCCTTGGAGGGTTGTCTTTCTCCCTTCTTCATTTACACATTCTAAAGTTTTATGATAACAATCCAATTTAGTTTTGTAAGCATCCAACCAATCCACACCAATCAACAAGTCATAGGATCCCAGGGGAAGTATGTTAAGGGTTGCTTGGGTGGGCATTCCACCCATGATGAGTTGATAGGCTGGTATGACCTCTGCCACTTTTCTTTTGGTCCCATTGGCTAATTGAACCAACCATGGATTAACATGTCTAATTGGTTGTAGTTTACACTTATCAACAGTCTGAGGGGCCACATAACTCAAATTAGAACCTGGGTCAATTAAAATAGAAACTAGTTGGTTGGCGATCATACCTTCCAGCTCCACTACTGAAGCTTGGTGGTCGGCTTGATTATTGTCCAAGGCTGCATAGATTTGTGGCATGCTCCTAGCCACATCATTGGTAGTGGTAGCTTCTTGGATATTGTAGACTCTACTACTGTTCTATTGTCAGTGTGGGTAGTCCCTCAATTTATGATCCTCTCCACAACCCCAACATTTTAAGGGTTCCTTCTTTAGGTTATCGATCTTTGTTGGGACTGTCTTAAAAGGCTTATTTCCACTTTGAGAGGGGAAATTTTGCTAATATATACTTCTAGTAGGAAGGATCCTTCTAGAATATTTTTCATAGTTCTTAAATCTTGAGGATTTAAACCCCTTCTTCTAGAATCCCAAACTACTCCTCTTCTTCCAGTCTTCGTGGGGTCATGTCTTAATCCCAAGCTGTTCATAACAGTACCTCACCTTCCGGATAGCTTTTTCTAAGGTCTTTGGCTCGTCGAACTCAATCCTATCCCGGTAGGTCTGAGGTAACCCAATAATGAACCGCTGCATTTTTTCTTTTTCATCTTTTATGTAGGGTACATACCTCAATAGTTCAAGGAATTTATTGAAAAAATCATCTATGGTGAGTTGCCCCAGCCTGAGCTCATAGAATTCCTTAGTTTTCCCATCCATGTATTTTTCTGATAGATACTGCTTCCTGAAGTATTTCTCAAATTGTTTCCATGACAAGTCCTTCTCATGGAATCCTTTCACATTCCTAAGGTCTTCCCACCATATGGAATCCTTTCCATTCATGTTGAAGATGGCTATTCGAGCCTTCAAGTTTTGAGAGTAGTCATGGACTCTGAAATACTTCTTTAAACCAAGAAACCAAGATTACTCCTCTTCTCCCTTCTTAATCTCTCCATCGAAAGAGGGCGGTTTGGCTTTCTTGAACTCTTCAGGACCATGGGTTTTGGAACGCTTTCACTTCTTTCATTTTCTTTGAGAATGTGAGCTAGCCCTGCTACTAGAAGATCCTTCAGAGTTGTCAGCTTCCTTTCTAGAGGACTCTCCTAATGAGTGTCCCCTACCTCCAGGTTGGACATTCTTCATGGTACTTCTCCCAGTGGGGTCACTTATGGAGTCATGTTTTCGGATCTTAGGTGGACTATGATTTCTCTTCTTGTGTCGTCGGTCCCCATGACTGGTTGCAGGTTCATGCTGTAGTTGCCTCCATATGTCATATAAGCTCTATAGAAATACTGCGTTAATTTATGTTTGTTTCTCTTTCTCCTTTATCAATCTCTCATTGTCAGCCTTGAAACTCTATAACTCGGCCCTGAGGCTCCTTACAGTTTTAGCCAGATCTGGAGGGGTTTCCACCTCTCCCCTTTCGTCAAATTATTCATCTTTGTTATGGGATCCATCCCCCACTTCATGACACATCACCATCCTTTAGTCTTGGATTTTTATTTTTCTTGATTTACTTACTTCTCGAGTGTTGAAAAAAACAATTATTGTTAGCTAATAGTCTATTAGTTCATGACCAATACATGGTTCAATTTCTTAAATGCATACACTCAGTAGAAATTTTCATTCTTTTCTTTAATAAAATTTTTAATCAGAATTTTTAAGAAAGAGGTAAGGTAGAGTGTCATTCTTTTAAAAGTACTCCAAATAGAATTTTTAAGAGACTCATCCATGAACCCAAGCAGACCAAATGTTGTAACCATGCTCTGATACCAATTTGTAACACACCCACGACGGGGAAAAGAAAAATAAAAATAAAAATAAAAATTCATCCTCCTTACAGGAACAAATCCTCTTTCTCTCCACGGGTTCTAATTTCGAGAGTCCATGACTCAGCTAGAACCTCTGGTCAAGATTCTCTGAGTCTAAATCAAACGAGACTTTGAGACTATGATATTATCACCTCTAAATCAGACATAGGCCCTTTCAGCCTCTGTTGCAGGTCTTATGATACATCTGACCTTCTCCTTCGTGCTTCAACGGAGTCTTGGAGTTGGCGTTAAACCATTTTCTCTTGGCCTCTCCTCAGATGGGACTTGGCTATGAAAATGCGATTGCAGGCATGGAAAAAAGTAGTTTGGGGTCAAACTACTTTTGGGCCTGCAATTATCCTCAAGTCTCCACATGCCTTCTGACGAAACCATGGTTTGAATTGCAGCCAGCCCTCGATATTTTAAACTTTGCGCAACTCCTGTCCCTGCAATGATACGGGATCATCAATATCGCGATCTTGATGATACTGTCCGAATTGATGGTTCATATTTGTGCCTCTCAAATATACGGACCAGATATGTCCCTCTTAGATCAATGACTGTGATCTCTTCGCAATTCCAGACATTGGGGTTTTGAAATCTCAAACCCTGCTTCTTTCATAATTCAAACTTCTGGAGCTAACGATCTGCAGACATTTGTCTTTCTCGATCAACGGTCTTGCTTCCACTTCAGGTGTTTGACCATTTAACCCAAATCAACGATCCTCCAACCCTCTTCTCGATTGACTGTCGAGATCTCCTTCGAGTTTTGGACTTTTGAGATCTCAAATCTCAAACCTTCTCCCCAATGAATTTTATCCGAAGAATACAATCCTATGACGCTTGTCCTCCTAATTTGATGATTGAGGATTACTTCGGGTCTTCACCCGAAGCTCACAGATTTTCACCACGTGTCCTCTAAATCCAACGACTATGAATCACTACGGGACTTTACCCGGACTTCAAGGATTTGTGCCACTTGTCCTCTGAATCTGATGGCTATGAATCACTTTGGGACTTTACTCGGAGTTCACAGATTTGTGCCATGTGTACTCTGAATCCAACAGCTATGAATCACTTCAGGACTTTACCCAGAGTTCACAGATTCACGCCACGTCTCTCTTAGATCTGTCAATCCAGGTTCACTTCAGGTCTTCAGGCCTTCGGGGTTCGAAAATCTCAATTCTCAAACTGAAAACCCCACTACAATATTCTCGGAGCTCTCGATCTATTGATAAGTGTCCCCATGCCAATCGATGGCTCATGGCTCTTCGGGCTTGGGGAATCTCAAGTTTCAAACTTGCCTTCTCCTAGACTCATGGTATCTGATGGTTCAGATCCACTCTGGTGATCCGAAACTTGAAGTTTACCTCGAAAAATATGACGGCTCAGATCTGTTCCTGCGATCAGACATCTGAGATTCTACTTCGGGTTTCTGGCTCTTCAGGCTTCGAAAACTTCAAGTCTCAAACCTTGAAAGGTTCTCTCTCCTGTGCATGTGAATGTTAAGACTCGTGCACCTTCCTTAGATCCGATAGTTGTCGATCCTTTTCACTATGATCCAACGAGCATTGTTGCTTCTATCAGTCTTCAAAGGTTTTAAACCTTTTTCTCCTCCTATGATTCCTACTCTTGGATATCATCAACACTTATGATAAGTTCTATCTCTTCTGAGCTTGATCCTTAAAGGATTTCAATTTCCCACGCATTCCTTGCGTTCGGGGATTTCGATAACTCATTTCAAAGGATTTCTTAAAAGGAAATTCTTCTCACCCTCCTGGCATTCCTCTTCTCTAGTTCTTCGATGCTTGGTCACTTCTTGATGTCGATTGACAACTCACAACAATTAGACATCTCTGAGCTTCAAGCTCCAGGGTTCCTAGACTACTGGTTTGAAGGGAACACCTTCCCAACTTGCAGGGCTTTAAGCTCTAAGTCAAGGCAAGGTAACTTGTGGGTTTACCACGGTGGTAACTATGCCAAGAGGCTTGCTCCAACTCTGGAACAATGATGTAGCTCCCTGGGAGAGTGCCTCCGAGTGACTAAACATGGACGTATGGGAAAATCAAGAAGACATATAGGTTCTCAAGGGAATGAACGCATATTCATAAATTAATCATTTAACATAGAGAAAGAACCCTTTATAGACATATAAATACTCGCATACATCCATTACTTACAATTCAAAGCATAAGGAAATAAAACACTTATCGGAACCATATAGTGTGATGCAACTACTGAAAGGGGTGCTCATTTCCACCCAACCATAGGCTCCCAATGGATTTATCACTGGCCACCTCTGAGCTTAAGCCACGATACTTTGAGATCCAATATCTCACTTCTATCTCAACAGAAGGTAGGGACGAAGGTTACTCCATTTCCCCCAATACATAAATAGATAAGGATGAAGGTTACTCTCCTTCTCCTGGTTCAATCTCTATTTTCTGTGATCAGAACTCACTGTTTCCTCTTTCAGTCCTTCCTCGGACCCGAGAGTTTCCTCTGTCGTCTCTGCATTTTCTCTGCAGGTCTCCCTCTGTCCACCATGCTTCCTTTCTTTCCTCCCTCAAAAATATTGCGTGTGGATCGAATCTCCCCATCCATGGTCAGGTCCAGAATCCTTACCGATGGGCGGTCTACCCCATCTCTCATTAACTCTTTAGGGGGCCTTCCCACCTACCAGCCTGGAGAGAATTCATTCCTGGTCAGAGGGTAGTTCTGATCTGAGAAAATTAATTCCAGCATGGTACTGGTTCGATGGATGTTAGCGCAACCATTCCTGATCCCCTCCACCACCTTTCACAACATTTCATGGTCTCTCTATTAGCACATCCCCTCTTTTAGTAGTCATGCAACATGTAACCATTTTCTATTAAAATAATCAGAATTTACATTCATCGACCTTCTACACAAGGTCCATCAAATCAAACATTCACACTTTTAAGTTTTCCATAGTTCCTCGGCCCATATATTTATATTTACAGACTGGGGGAAACAAGGTGTTACACATGGACTATGATTTCATAGATCTAATCGGAAAAATAATAAAGATACATCAATATGATCTAACCACCATTTCTAAAAAGAGGGAACAACACATTCAACAATTAAGAACTATCTTTCATAGATGTAGGGAGTATGGAATTTCTATCAACCCTAAGAAATCATTTTTTGGTTTTGACAAGGGTAAGTTTCTGGGACACATCATTTCCGAAGATGGAATCAAAATAGATCCTGCCAGGGTTGAAGCCATCAAGAAAATCCATCTCCCTAAATATAAGAAAGCCTTGCAATCCTTCTTCGGACAGATTAACTGTATTAATAGATTTATCCCAAACTTCGCCGAAATTGTTAAACCCCTTAACAAGTTACTAAAAAAGGACGCTCATTTTGAGTGGAAAAGTGAAGGTAGGCTATCTTTCAAACATATTAAGGAGGCAATAAATTTTGTACCAGTATTAGTTAGCCCGAACGTTTCCAGAGACTTCGTCATTTTCTCATTTTCTTTGAAAGATACCATTGCAGGTGTGTTTTTACAAAATAATGATCAAGGGGATGAACAACCAATAGATTTCATGAGCAATAATCTTAGAGACTCACAACTGAATTACACCATTGTGGAAAAAAATTCTTACTCTCTATTCAAGTCTCTCAAACACTTTCGAACCTATGTGGGATACAACAAGATCAAGGCCTTTGTCCCCTACCCCATTGTAAAGGATGTTTTATCACAACAAGATTTCCTTGGATCAAGGGGAAAGTGGGTATCACAAATATAGGAATATGATTTGGAAATCAAGCTAACTAAGATAATTAAAGGAAAAGGGATGGAAAAAATGATGATAGAAAGAAATCAAGAGGCCATTGAGGTAGGACAACAAGAGCAAGTTAACATCGTCGTAAGTGATATTGAAAACACTGAATGGTATTCAGACATAATTTATTACTTAAAAAACCTCACATGCCCCGATCATTTGGTGGAACATAAAATAAGATCCCTGAGACTCAAAGATATGAAGTATTGCATAGCAAAAGATGGTCTTGGGTGGAGGAACCCAGATGGGGTAATCCTTAGATATGTTGATAAAGAAGAAGCTAATAAGTTAATCACAAAACTTCATGCAGGACATTGTGGAGGCCATTTTGCAGCACGCACCACGACCCATAAGATTTTAAGAGAAGGGTACTATTGGCCTACTATCTTCTATGACACACATTAATATGTTATATCTTGTCATCCATGCCAATTTTTAACCGGCAAGCAACACCTCCCTTCTCTTCCCCTTAAACCAATCATTGTACAAGTACCCTTTCAACAATGGGGACCGGATTTCATCAACGAATTCAAATAAAACTCTAGTAACATGTATCGATGGATTTTGACCGCCACTGATTACTTCACCAGGTGGGTGGAAGCTATCCCAACCAAGTAATAAATGGAAGAAGTCATGATGAAATTCCTTGACGAAAATATTATTACTATATTTGGTGTCCCTGCTAAGATAACCACTGACAACACCAAAGCCTTTAGGTCAATGGAAATCAATGAGTTTTGTTTCAAATATGAGATTTTTTTACCACACTCTTCGAATTATTATACTCAAGGGAATGGATTGGTATAATCCAACAACAAATACATCATGAACATTGTAAAAAATATTGTTGGGGAGAACAAGAAGAGTTAGGATAACAAGATCAAGTATTCCTTGTGGTATGACCACACAACCACCAAGACTTCCATAGGAAGGACTGCTTTTGAGTTGGTGTACGTATTTGAGGCTCACTTGCCTATAAATATCCAAATTCTAGGGCTACAAATAACCCAACAATTCAATACAAATAAGGAAGCATTACAGGGGCGAATCAATCAGCTTGTAGAATTGGATGAAACTTGAAGAATGGCCTTCAATCAAATGGAAATGAATCAATATAAAGTAAAGGGAATTTTTGATTGGAAGGAAAGAAAAAGGGACTTCAAGGAAGGGGATTAAGTTCTACTGTGGGACAAAAGAAGAGAAAAACTAGGAATGCATCAAAAGTTCGAAAGTCTTTGGCTAGGCCCCTACAAAATAGAGTAAGTGTCCAAACCAGACTCTTTCTACTTATCCACAACATAAGGAGGGAGTATGCCACTACGAGTAAATGGATCTCTCCTCAAACATTATTTCCAAGGTGGCACATGACTTCTTCAGGTCCCATGCCCCAGGTAAGTAGGTAAGTCATTTTGATTCCTTGCATTTGCATCTTGATTTCTCATACTAGTTTAGATGCATTTCATTTTCATTTTTCTCTACTTACATATTGATTTCATGCTTATCTTAGATTTTTTTGAAAAAATATCAAAATTTTATTTTTCTATATTAGTTGGTGTTGTATTATTATCATATGAGAACAAGGATGAGTAGGCCATCCTGCACTTTATAGTTTGATGTTTCCTTGCAGGAATAGGTCTACCAGGAGATGTTGCAGTTCTCATGCACTCTACGACGAGCACATGTTCCCAAGTAGGAGCCAAATTGTATCCCCATTTTGTGGATAACTAAGGAGATCATGTCTCTAGGCCCTCGAGTTGCATATATGGAGTGCCGAGAGACTACATGACCAACAATACCCTTTTGAAAAGATGGAAAACCCACTCACCACCAACAATGGTCACAGTTTTGTAGATAGAATCCACCACATCAGCTGGCTTATGGAAGGTAGTGGGCCTTGCTCCATGAGGTACAAGTCAATATTATGGTGAGAATCATTTCAATATTTGATTCATTTGATTATGTTGTATCTTAGATTTCTCTAGATTTCATGATATGTTCTTGGACATTATGCCTTTTTCCCTGCTTCACCTTGGTGGTTGAAATTGTGCCCTAGTAAGTGGTTTTCCTTGGGGATGTGTTTTCTACTAGGAGCTCCCTTAATGAGCCATTGTACCATTCCCAACCATACTTACCATTTTCCATCATTGTTCCCCTCCATTTCCTTATCTCTTGGGATTTTAGGGTGTATTGACCCAAGAAGGGGTTGTCCCTCAATCTATGGGAAGAAGGGGCTAAAGGCCCAGAGGGGTTAGTGTTGGGTAAAATATAAAATCCTTATACAAACCTTCCAGATGCTTCACCCAGGGATCACCCAAGAAAGAAATGAAACACTTATCTATGTATAAAGGGGACCCATAATATAATAAAGAATGATTAAAAGGTTAGTTGAAGGATAGGAGGTCTCATCCCGAGCCGACCTATCACGTCCATGGATATCTAGTGGTATGACATTGTCATCATCTGATCACCAAACCAAGGCAATGGCTCTCAGTTGCAAGGATGAGAGCAAGGGGGTCTCATCACGAGCCAAACTTCTCATTTCCATTAGGTGTTTATGGGTGACATTTCCATCATCTAGTCACCATGCCATGGTAGTGACCTTCAACCTCTCCTTATTCTGTTTTGAGAGAAAATAAAGAAAGAAAGATAAAAGGAAATTTATGGGCTTGGAAAAAGTGCATTGCGGACGAAGGTACCACATACCCTCTACAAAGGAACCCATGAATGAGACATTATGATCCCTTGTATTTCATGATCCCTATGCCCATTAAGTCTTGACCCCTACCACTTCATCCACAGTACATGGATTAGAGAGGGATATCTTGGAATCTCTTCTTGACCTAGGGCAAGACCTACCCAATAGGACAACTCGTCAACCCTCCCATATTTAATATTGACAAGTCACATAGTGTCTTTGAGTTGTTAAGTGTTTGATATAGTGATATTTGATGCATATGCTTGGATAGCTTATTTATTGATTGGATTCACTTATCATTATGTTATTACTTGAGATCCTTGGAGGGCATGCTCATTTGTCTTTGCAGGACCTAATTGGTGGACAGTTTTGGGAGAACAAGCCTAGCTTGGGCTTCCATGGGGCTACAAGCCCACAGGTTGGATGCTAAGGGCCTGCATGTCAGATGAGAGAGATCATACTTGGACGACCTTGATTATGACTTGGAAAACCTATCCCATCCCTTACTTGACAAACAATTTTTCCAGGAGGGGAAAAATGTTCCACTTTTGAGCTTGACGTCATTCTTTGGTGGCTAGGGCATGGTGGTGAGGTGCCACTCTTTGACACATGGATGTTTTGAGGAGGAGAAGGCTCTTCACCATAATTAGAGTGCTTAGATTCTTCACATGTGTCCTTTGGAGGCCTATCCATTCTTCTCCAACACCAATGACTTCGTCAAAGTGGAAAAATGTCCCTTAAAGGGGTGACATCCTCCTAAATTAGGGTTTTATTTGTGCAAAAAGTGAAATTTAAGTGAATTGTTTAATATTACTTTGTTAAGGGGGAAATATTAGAGTTGTTGGACCCTAATCTTGTGTTTTACTCTTTAATTTATGGACAAGATATGTTAGCTACATTTTGTATAAATAAAGATCATAAGATCTCATTTTAAACATAACGCTCCCTCTTGTGAGAGGCATTGGTCTAAAATTTGTGCCATACTTGGATATTTTTAGATCTTGCGCACTTTTTTATGCCCATGTTTATAAATGGTTGATGGAGGAGGTATATCGCTAGCTTTGGATGATGCTTTCTATCTCTTGTGGTGTTATCTTGGCATTTGTCTTGATCTTGGTATGGTTTTCTACTATTATGCTATCATTTTTTTCAAGTTCAAGTATTTTTATGCTAGGATCTAGGTGGGAAGTATAAGATAATACACCCCCACCATATCCTTCATCATTTTATTTGCTTCATCTCATTGATTACACAAGGGTTTGCTAAGAGAAGTATAAGGGCATACATCCTCTTAGCTTAAACCCTAGCCTAGAGAAATTTTCCTTTGGAAGTAAAAGGGATTAAACCCCCAAGGAGATAGCTTCTATAATATCCTTTTGACTCCATTAACCCAATAGTAAAGGAACTAGTCATTGATTTGCTACATTGGAGAAATAAAATATTGCATTGGGAAACGTGATTTTCGGTCATTTTTACTTCTTGCAAAGTGGATTTTTTTCCTTGTGCCTTGGGCACCTCACAACCACTAGGGAATCCTCATATAGGGGATACTTATTTCTGTGGCTACTAAATTTTGTCTTTATCCATTAGGGCTGTAGAAACCCTAACTTATTCGCTTGAATAACTCTCTTATCAACCATTGTATTTTCCTCAAAGTTTGCACACTTGTTCTCCTTGGTCCAGCGCACGTTTTGGAAACGTTTGATGAGATTTCAGTGGCTGATTTTCTTGCTGTAATGAATTGAATGTTACATCCATAAGGATGATATAATTTTTTGAAGACAAGTGTTTACAACAACCTTATCTTTTATGCTAAGAATATTGGTTTTTCGTCTTGAGTTTAGCTAGTCATTCAATAGTTTTTCTCTTGCATTTTCTACTTGATATTTAACATCTATTGAGAATCTTATAGTATCATTTTATTGATGATATATAATGTCATCTATTGCTGAAAATTATTGACAACAAGCTTAACTTTCTGATCCAACTAACATATATTGTTGCAAAGTATCTTTTCTTATGTCTTGGGCATGTACACTCATCCAGAGAAGTATTATACCCGTGGGGAAATAATTACATGACTTACAAGGCACCTCTTTCCACCTTTCACTCCAATTATACTTGACATATAGGGGCTTCACTTCCATCCATATCCATCTCCATATAAATCCCCATGGGGTCACCGGGATTGCCTCCCTAGAGTGACCTAGTCACCCTTGAAGTGCAAGACCTACATCGAGATGACATTGGGTGTAGGATTCTCATGTTGTAGCACTTTCTTTATGGTTGGGTGGGGATATTCACAACCTAAAAATTGCGCTATAACATATGTGTTTGAGTTATTTTATTTGAGTTGTAAAGACAAAGTGTACCTTGTTACTCGTAGGTTTTGACTAGCTAAAAATGTCATTTAGGGCCTCAAAATTGCCCTACAAGTTAATGACCTTCAAAAACTACAAAATTTCACATAAAACTGATTGTTTTACTTCTTTAACAACCCTTTAAATATGAACTGTTGATCTCAAATCATGTGGAATCTAAGCCTTTGATCCGCGCTACATCTTCCATCGATGACCGACATTCTCTCTTGGGCACGCACCATACTTTCCATGATCTGTCGGCCATCAACCCATTTCCACGACAATCAATTTGTACACAACTCTAAATCGACTGATTCGACTCTCGACGATATTCTTTGATGAATGAAATTCCTCACTGGTTTAGTTTATTCCCGACCATCGACCCATCGACGATCCTCGACGACCGTTGAAAACGCTTCCCCAAATCGGTCGACCTGACCATCATCCATCGACCGCTTCTATTGGTTGATGTGGAAATTGTTGATGTGGCATGACACATAGATGTTGATGTGGCATGACAAGTGATCCTGAGGCGTCAACTTGGGTGACATGTCATGACACATGGATGTTAACGTGGCATGACACATGGATGATGACACGACATAGGACGTCATCACCCTCGTTTCTCGTTTCTCCATCGACCAATTCCCATAGACGACCTGAACACCTTGTTGAATCAGTCGATGCCCAACCATGGACGCATCGGTCATCAAAAAATTATCTTGCTTGATTTAAAACACTTCGTCGAATTGGTCGACGCCCGACCATCGACCCATCGACCATTGACAATTTCCGTCCGTGATTGAAAATGTTTCGCGGGATTCAGCCGATGTTGATCTTCATCCATCGGTGTTCAGAGATATCCTTTGACTAAACCAAACTCTTCACCATTTTGGCTGATCCAACCATCAGTTGTTGACGATTTCTCTTGGTAATTTCCACACTTAGAAATATTTTGACATTTCTCTAATTAATCTGGACCATCGATCTAATCCCTTGAAAAAATGTCCGAAATGAATCTTGGCCATCGATTTGATCAAACTTTCAAAATGGCTGAACCTTATGTATTTTTAAATTTAACATGACAAATCTCAGTTGTCGATCTCGAGATCAAATTAGATCTGATTCGTCGATTCATCAAACTTCCTGTAACTCTACAAGCGACCATTAAAACTCAATTTTCGACCATTCCGAGTCAAATTTCGATCTGTAACTTTACTGCTCTACTCCATTAACCTTCTTAAACCATCTAGAGTCATATAAACTCATATTTTTCCCACATATTTAGGGGTTTCTCTCTAAATTATTTGTTTTTCACCAAATATGTCATAGAAAAAATATGCAACAATGAATTTCACCAATTCAGTCTGGTTATGGCCCATACAAGCCCAGTGTTTTAACCAGAGGCTTTGATACCATAATGTAACATCCTCCAACCCAACCAAGGAACATTACGGTGCATAAAACTCTTAGAAATGAAATTTATGATAACTATTTTAATTCTTTTACAACTAATTGATTCCCTATAGCTTTCAAATATGAATTACAACCATAAATAACTATTGTCTATTACCATTTAATTACATGAATCCACGACATGATAAATAGACATGAATGCATCTAATAAAATTCATTACAATAAAATATGAATCATTCTCAAATATACAGAGTTCATGCACATCATTAATACCCATAAAAATACACATTAACAATATAAAACACTTATCTTTTAAATATGTCGTGCAACTAGCTTCTTGGGACCGACGTTCCACCCAACCATAGACTTTTTGTTCCAAATATCAACAAAAAAACACCCCCAAGCTGAGGCTAGTAATCCAAAAAAGAGGGTGGTCTCTCACAATCCACTCACAACCCACTGATATCTTCCTACAACTATCCTGATTTTTCACTAGCTCTCTTCCTCTTGACCTATCCAACCCAAGGAATGTACCACTTCACTGATATCAGTTCCTTGGGAATCCCATTCATTTATAATGGTCTCTCTGGCACAGGTAACTAGGAATCTCTTAGTTGGGAATTCAAGGGATCTTTCTTCTAGGAAAAACTACCAGCAAAACACAACAAACACTTGTTGATTTAGTGCAACTCACACAAGAGTTCACTCTTCAGGCCTGACAACCTGGCTCTTCAATTTACATCTCCAAAAATATCCATATATGCTCCAACTTTCTCTAAAATTTTCCCTCCATGGCTGCCCCAACTCCAATCTCCCTTTCTTCCTCTCTACTTGATTCCCATTCACAAAACTTGACCGTGTAAAAACTGTTGTCTCCACCCATATGAATTTTCTCCCTTTGGCTTTCCTTTCTTGACTCACACTCTTCCCCAAGTTGCTTTTACTCAACCCCCATGTGCCCAATAACTTTGGGATGTGACCACTGACACCCATCCTCTTACATGTATTCAATGATTGCTTTTAGGAACACTTAATCATAAATTAGAAGGTTCATATACGATAGCAAATTTAGGAAAATGGGTTGGATTAATATACATGGGTAATTCCTCCTTGGACCCCCCACTTGGCCATTATCGTAGACTCTCCCCTCTCTTGTGGATTAATTCAGCCCCCATCTCTCGTCCATGTCCTCTTAGCAATTGTCATCACATTTTAGTATTTAAAACATAAAAATACTTTCTCATATACATCGCTTTGGCCATAGCCACTCATTATGTATACATAAGCATAATTAAATCGAGGATTATAGTGGGGATGTTACACCTATTCACAACCTCTATTTTGCATCGGTATATGGGTGAGGTTGTGGATGTGTCAAGCCTCATATATAGTATAGTCTAGAGGGACTTCCAAAATGCACTAATATATTTTGGATCTTAGACAAAGGCAATGGATGTCGGTAGATCAAAATGAACCAAGACAAGCATAAAGAATAAATTGGTTGTTTATTATGTAGTATCTATTTTTTGGCATGGTGTTAGAATAAATATCTTAGAAAAAATTTCCTCTGTAACAAACACACCATCAAAATTATGTCATGTGGTCAATAAACATGTGAAGAAATCCATGGGGACTAATTCCCAGGGTATACAAGGAATTGTCAAAGGTGTGTATAATCATTGCTTCTTGTTGGATAGCTTCACTATGCTATCAGCTATACATGTGTGGATATCCTCCAAGTGTATATGGATTTGTGGTTGATAATCATGCTTTTGTAAGAATGGAATGTTTCTTTTAATGCTAAGATGTCATGCTTACTTGGAATAATGCACTTTCCAAATAAGCTTATGTTGGTGCACACTTCCAGAAAATACATAAAAATTCCCAAATGGATATGCTAGATTGTCCTTCATGTATATTTGACCAATTTATTGGCACAAAGACTTATTGGTGCAAAGAGATGATCTACTTTTTAATGTTACAACAAATCATGGGTGTTCATATCCATAAGAAATGTTTTAATCAAACTAATGACTTATGGTCAACTGAGGTAATCTACAATAGATTTAGCTGCACCATATTTGTGTTTGATCACTAGGTGAAAATTATACAAACTTGGAAATCATTTCAAAGGGCACATAATCTGCAACTTATTATGCATCGAAGTAAAATTAAAAGGCTTATGATCAAAGTATGTAATTGTTTGGCCACCTTCTATGTAGTGCTTACATAAAAAAGTTGGCCTAATAAGTGTTTATAGGGTTCAATCATAGGCATAGTCATTACTCGCTACATCATTAAAGGTGTTTGAGTGGTACACAATAGGATATTTGAACTACATCAAGACTAATCCAATGATGAACTTAGAAGAACATGTTTCAATCCCAAATCACTAATGTAGATCATATAGAGATAAGACTAGCATTGCATAAAGCATGTGCTCTATCTCTTCAAATAGATGCTACTATTATTGACTCCATTTGAATGTGGATATGGTGTTTCCACATAGAATATGTTTTAGGGTCCATACAATATGATAGAGTCCCCAAATAAACCTCATGTAAACATTTTCTATGACAATAAAGTTGTGAATCTTGGTGGTGCTTATTTGAGTAGGAAAATTACAAATGGATTGTATCTTCTTGGGGTCTATTATCCTCGATATCTAGGGATAACTAGGATATCATGTCTCGAGGCCCACAGGTCCTAGACATGAAGTACTGAGAGCAGGATTGACCTGAGCAGGGCCTTGGAGGGCCCATTCTTCTTCTTCTTTGCCAGACTTTTCCTGTTAGCAGCAATAGCTTCCATCACCATCGGCTTGGACCTGCATAAGAGAAGACTCTTGCTCCATGA
>JASDQU011441741.1:23691-36100 GCA_032191745.1 Picea mariana
AGAGGCAATTTTGAACCACTAAAAACTTCATATATATGTATAAATATGAATTTTATGTATATACCATAGCCTCATCTAAAGGCTAGTATGATCCTCTATTCATGTACTTAAGGTAATCTCCAACCGGGAGAGCATTCATGGGTTGAGGAAGCACTAATTGTGCATACCTAGCAGCCACAATGGCATCCATTCTATTTTGATGAGGATTAACTCCAACAATTTGATTTGGAAAAGGAGGACTCTGAATTATGGGAGAAGTAATAGGTGATTTTGCAGGTGATAATGAGGTCTGTATAACATAAGGGTTTGAAAAAGGAAGAGTATGGGGTGAAGAAGATTAAGATTTAATAGAAGATGGAGTAGACTTGGGTATATCTAATGAGATTTTAACAAAAAATGAGGTTCCTTATTCTTTGGTTACATGAAAATTAAATGAATGAGGAGTTGGAGAACCTAAGAAAGGAAAATCTTCCAAAATTTCAAGTCTAAACCACTTAACAAATTCAAGAGATGCAAGAAAATCAAAGCTTTCTAAAATATCCTCTTTCAAGTCAGGAGAAAAAGGTGTGTATTCAACAGAAAGATCTTTTAATTCATACTTTACAGGAGTTTTAACTACAGGTAAATGAGAAATCTTAGAAACAACAACTGGTGTATGAAAAACAGAGTTACGTAGGTCTCCAAAAATACCTGAATATTTGGAAGAGGAGGCTCCTTGAAAATATTTTTCCTTCTTAATGACGTTTTTTATGGATCAGGTTCAGGTGTAGCTAGAGGTGACTGTGTTTTAACCCTCATATGCCCTTCTCTTGGGAGTCACAACTGAACTTTGGAGTTTCTGTGTGAACTATGTAGTCGTTCTGTTTACTGATTTTTGTACACCAACAAAATCAGTAGTATCCTTGTCATACAACCCAATGAAAGATATTCAAATTTTCCTCCCCGACAATAGCGACAAAAATGTTAGTACTAGAAGTATCACCTAGACTGATATAGGTGTGAGCCTAATACCCATCAGAAAAACTTGTAGGTTTGTAAAGATAAGAGTTTATTTCAAAATGTAGTGAATGGGTGAGGAACTCAATTTAAACATCAACACAAAACTTCCAGAAAATATATATCAGCAAATAAGGATTTAATAGTCTCAGATTAGTGTTTAAGATATAAATGGAAAGATGGAATACTTAGCAAAAAAAGTAGAATACATGCATCAGGTTACATCAAGTAATTTTGAAACACATATAGTAGAAAACTCATCAAGTAAGAACTTCTTAGTCAACAATATAAATTACTTCAACAACCCTTGCACCAGTAAAAATAGAGTAAATATTTCACTACGTCAGGAACGAGTACCAATATGAATCCTTCATCAATATAAAGCATCAAAGAAAATATGAAACACAAAACATGGTGAAGAGAAGAAATTGATCATTAACTGCTCAATATTCTTAAGTCTGAGTACATGCAATCTGAAAAACTTTATAGCTAAGAATAAATATGTGAGTCCCAATATACAACCATTCGAACCCTCTAATGGAGTTACATTACACTTTTTATAGAAAAATACATTCAAAAATATTCTTATAACTCGCCACCTAGATCCTACATAGGATCCTGCGCCTTAGAGAGGCGTGGAAATGAGTAATCAACAGAAAGTATAACAAGATTCTATATTCCAGGAAGTTGTTGGCAGCATTGAATGCAACTGTAGCCAACTCGTTGCATGTAGCTTAACTGAAGCTAGATCTTCAGGGAACATGTCCCTTGATGTCCAATTCATTCTTGAGGAGCTATTCGAACCTTATCTAACAATTGGAATCCTTCAGTAGCTAAAACTCCATGTAATTGTTAGGTTTGCAGCTCATACACTGCAAACTGTTCTAGTTTTAGCAGTTCGCAACGCCTTCAACAACCTGCACTATGAATTTTCCTGTAGGTGTCACTTTGTTCTCAAAACTTGTCATATGATGTCAAAGCTATGAAAAAATCCTTCAAACCTTTAATGATGCCCGTTATAACCTCTAAATCACAAAAGTGAATTGAAAAAAATATCATGTGAGCATAATAGTAGCAACAAAATGTAAAAATGATCCTTAGGGCTATAAGCATGCATATATATAAAGTCCATAGTAAGACTGATAATGTTGATGCAGAGATGATGCCTCATCTTCTTCTTCTAGTATCCACTCATGCCAACATGTCCAGGTTCTATTTTTCATTATGTTCCTTTAAATGTTTCACTTCCTCCTTCAGCTTCCTGTTTTCAACTTGATGGGCTCTATTCAACCTGTACACGTTCTTCATTTGCCTATGCAGAGATATGGATCTGTTAACCCAATGTTTTTCCTTTTTAATAGTTTCTTCACCCATATCTATAGCTGTCTTAAGTTGAATCTTGGCATGAAGACTCTCTTTCTTCAATTATTCATTTTCATCCCTTGCCTATTTCAGCTGCTTCATGAGCCTTTTAAAATTGGGATCCATCTCATCAGAAGGAGAATTGATATCAATTATTTCTATTTGCTTTTTTAGAGGCTTAGTTTTGTCTGTTGGCTAAGTTGATGCTCTGGATGTACCTTCTTCTGTAGAGACATGTTGCTTTGTTGTTGATCTAGTGAAAGGAATTCTCGGCTTGACAACTTCTACAACAAGAGGTGAAGAAAATACAAGCTTCTTTCCCTTTAGACTCCTTTCTTTACTAGAGGATGTGCCTATAGGTGCAAGATCTGCCACATGAGAAGGTGAAGAACCTTCAACTATCTTATTAGTATACTGAATGGACTTATCCCTTTTGGTCATATTCCTCTTTTTACTTGACTCTAAGTGCACGGTCTTATCAGCAGTAATAGGTGTTTGTCTCTTTGACTGTGGTGTGTGAGTAACATATGGCTGAAATCCTAATGCAACTAGGAAAGCATCCCAATCAATATTGGGCTTCTCCAACTCTTCCAATACTAGCATTTTGATTAGACCATAATGAAAAACATTGGTATCCACCTATTTAGATTTATATTGGACTCTATATGAAATCTTCCCAATGCTTCTGAACAGATAAAAAGGTAATTTCAAGGACTCTTTCCCAGGAGAGTGCAGTAACAATCTAATATGGTAGTGATAGACCATATTGAACCTTCCTTCACAAGTAAAATACCTTTGAATAACTCTGATTGTTTTTTCAAAATACTCCAGCATATGATTTCTTGGCACTCGTTTGGATAGGTTATCTCCTTGATATTCAGGTTTTAAGAACTCCTTAAAAATGTAGAATTCAAGGACATGGCCTTAAACCATTTTTCTTCATGAACATGTATCTCTGTGACTATAGAAATAAACTGCTCCAAAACCTCAAACTCCAATGCACCCAATTTAGTCTTTATCCCATCGAAATTAAGTGCAAACTTCTTGGCAACGTCAGGATCTCCTCTTTTCATTTTCTCACAAAAAACTAGGCAACCCACTCTTTGAAATTCTTCTCTGAAAAATGGTTTTGAGTTTATAAGATGCAAGTCATGGGGCTTAGCCCTGACAATTTCTCCTCCTTTATGAAATTTATTACCTGTTTTACTATCCACGATAGCTGATTTAAAACCCCTTCCCCTTATGATAATAGTTTCTACCAGATTGTATGATGCAAACAGGTAAGTTTAGGGTTGATGGTTTGATTTTGCACGGTTTAGAGTTTGTTGATAAAAGTATTCATGTAAAAGAAACACGAAAGGAATGAAAAATATTGAAACTAGGAGATGAGAGGAGAAAATGGAAACCTTGAACTAGATGATACTTCAATCAGGAAAAATATTAGGGCAACTGTGTAAAAATGAGAATTCGCAGCACGATTTCTCAATTTGCAGCGCACAAATGAAGTTTGCAACAAATGAATTTAGTCTAGGTTTTTTATTAGAAGAGTTTGCAAAGTGACAGTTCTGAAAGGAAAATGATTTGAAAGAGACAATACTTCAAACCTGAGTGAAAATACAGTCAGCGAGGGGTTTATCACATGAGAAAACAAAGGGTTCGTAGCACATTCAATTTGCATTGCATACAATGAATGCAGTTTGTAGCACTAACAATAATTTGTAGCGAATAGGATCATGGCTATAAGAAACGGCCGCAACTGATATTTTTGGTATGAAAACAAGAGAATTGGGTTTTCATAAAATATTAAGATACAAGGACTGTAGAATTTGACTAGGTAAAAGAAGTTTGCAGCGCAAATGATATGAAACGATTTGCAATGCGCATAAATTTTGCAGCAATTAGGGTATGATTATAATCAACCTTTAGGCAGTGAAATTGAACATTTAATTAGGATACCTGGTATATATGAATCTCATTTGTTGTCTCATAAACCAAATTGAGAGTTTCTGGAAACCTTTGATCTGCCTTCAACTGCTACAGGAATTTTGTAGCACCACAATTTAAACTAGTTTGCAACGCGCTATTTTCAAAATGATAAACCTCCTTCTGAAACTGACTTGAAGAAAAAGTGATGAATATATGCCACTGAAAACAATAAAATACCAATTTCCATGTTTCCAAAACATGATGGTATGCGATTAGTGCATGATGTACTTTTCTTGATTCGCTTTGAACTTTCAGGAGAGTTGGCAACATGTTGACTTGACACGTGACTTGACCCCCAAACGGTTAAATATGAGATGAAAACCATTTGTATACATTTTTGAGACACAACACTTGATACTTATCACCTTGAAACCAAAAGGTATGACCAACACTTTCCCTTTTTTATAATGATGATACCCATTATCATGACACCAAGACTCACACATGGACTATGATTAGTTTTCTTGACTCATGAGACAATCAAAACACGATTTATTAACATAAGACATGACTCAAAAACCTTAAATAAATTGAGCCTATGACTCAAACCTAGAAGATTAAAAAAATTGACCCCTATACATCCTATGTGCTAACATCTGGCTCCACAAGGGATGGAGACCTCCCTGTGAGGCTCCAAGAACATTGCAGTTCCAGTGCCTTATCCATTGGGAAAGGAGTCATTATTTAAAAGAAAAAAAAAATAACTAAATAAATCCACCCATGGATTTTAGAAAAAGTATTTTTTTAGAAAATGCCCATTGACTAGGCCACCAAAAATTTCAGCATCCTCCAAATTCTGCAACTTAAAAGTATTATTTTTCAAAACTTCATAAATTTTAAAAGGACCAACCCAAAGAGCTTCAAATTTACCATGTTTTCCTTTATCCTACCTTTGAGCATCCCACTTGAGTACCATATCTCCAAGATGAAAATATTTCTTCTTCACCTTCTTGTCAAAAAATTCTTTAATTTTTTTGTTGATGACTCTGTGCATTATCAAACAACTGCTCTCTGGTTTGTTTTACTTCCACAAGTTGATGCATCCTTCTGATCATTTCATCTGGTTCCCCTTCTTGATATTGAATAATTTTTTCCATAGGTAAAGCTAACTGAGCAGGGGAAATAGCTTCAGTTCCATAAACCAAATGAAATGGTGTGGTACCAATTGAACTGCTGGTGGTTACTCTATCTTCCCAGAGGGAAAACTTCAAATTATAATCCCATGACTTCTTATTTTCTTCCAACAAATTTTTGATAATATTTACTAAGATTTTTTTGGAGGATTCTACTAAGCCATTACCTTGAGGGTAATATGGAGTGGGATGGATAAGTTGAATACTGAATTTTTCACAAAACTTCACCAGGGGCTCAGCCTTGAAAGATGATGCATTATCAGTGACAATTTTATTTGGGAAACCAAACCTTGACATAATATCTTCCAAGAAACAAATAATTACTTTGTGTGTTTCATTCCTAGTGGGAATGGATTCTATCCATTTGGTAAAGTAATCAGTAGTATTCAGAATCCAACGGTGTTGACCACTTATGGATGGATGAATTTATCCAATAAAATATAATCCCCACTACTGGAAAGGGTCAGATACCACAATTGGTTTCAAAGGAAAATACTTGAGATTTTGTTTACCTGAGAATTTATGACATTTTTCACATGTTCTGATCTTTGCGCACACATCAGTGAATAAGTTAGGCCAAAAATACTCATCTCTGAGTATCTTTTATGCTTTGGTTCTCCATAAGTGATGACCTCCACATAAAATCCCATGAAATACAGTCATAATTTGTTTTGCCTCCTCTGGATCTAGACATCTTAAAAGAATCCCTGAAGGATCTTTCCAATATAGAATCTGATCAACAATACAATACCCTAATTCTTTAAGTTTCAGATCTCTTACCTTGGTCTTCTCAAATCCAATAGGAGGCTACAAATTCTGTAAGAAATAGATGATGTCCTTATACCAACTGCATTATGCCAACTTTGAGTTAATTTGCAGGTTTTTGTTCTGAATATCAGACTGCTTATTTACATAGTTAATTCCCATAAAATTCACTCTCAATGCCTTACAATTTGATTCAACTAGCAACCTATCCAATCCTTGATCTTTTACCAGCTTGGTGGGATTCACCTCTAGATCAAACTAAAAAATATTAGCAATCCACTTGCTTATTTTCCCATCTATATTAGGTTGAATCAAATTTTTTTTAACATAACTTGAAGGAACATAAGAATGATTTTTGAATGAAGAACATACACCTTGAAATCCTTAAGAGATTTGACTAAAGCATAAGCTTTCTTCTCCATAATATCATACCTGACTTCAACATCTCTCAAAGGCCTACTGAAAAAGGAAATAGGCTGCTCCATACCATCTGAATTCTTCTGAAGAAGGAAAACAACTAGTGTATCATTGGAGGAAAAAGAAAAAATCAGAAATTCCTTTGAGTAATTAGGACTGATCAGAAAAGGAGCATCAACCAATGCTTGCTTTATTTGCTCAAAATATCTCCTAGCTTATGGTGTCCACTTTACTTCATTTCCTTTTATCAACATGGAAGTGATGGATTTTAATAACTTAACAACGTTAGATATAAATCTCCTCAAAATTTTTATCTTACCTAAGAAGGACTAAATTTCTTTCTTAGACATTGGAACATAAATTTTTTTGATAGCCTCTACCCTATTGGGGTCAATCTTTACTACTTCAACCGAGACAATGCATCCTAGCAGCTTACCCTCCTTCACGGAAAAAAGAGAATTTTTGGGATTTATGGACAGCCCATACTTCCTTCACTTCAAAAAAACCTTCTTTAGATGTTGGTAATGCTCTTGATCAGACTTGGAAAACAATGTAATTTCATCCAGATAGATAACCACAAACTTGTCTTTCTCTCCAATAAATGCAATGTCCATTGCATGTTGTAAAGTTGCCCCTCCATTCATAAGACTGAATGACATCTTAGAATACATGAATGTATCCCAAGGAGTGGTGAATGTTGTCTTCTCTCTTTCCTCTGGAAACACAAAAATATGATTGTAGCCCAAAAACCCATCAATCATTGAAATCCTTACTGAGCCTGTAACTATTTGCAAAATGTGTTCCATTTTGGGTAAAGGGTAGTTGTCTTTTCTAGAAGACCTATTTATATTCCTAAAGTCAACACAAATCCTAATCTCACCATTATTCTTTATGACATGGACCAAATTAGCGACCCAATATGAATACCTCAAAGGTATAATGATTTGAGCATCAAGCAACTTCTTGGCCTCTTTCTCCATAGTAGGCAATAACATTGGGTTAATCTTCCTGAGATTCTATCTGAAAGCCTTAGTGTCATATTTCAAAGGTATCCTATGCTCAATGATGCTAGTATCATAAGTCTCCAGGTCTTCATACTTACATGAAAACACATCAAAATATTCTTTCAACAATTTGACATATTCATCCCTTTGATCTTCTAATAGGCTACATGACAATTTAACATATTTGGGCTCTTCTTCAGTGCCTAAATTACAGTCTATCAGGTTTTCATTTTCTTTATAACTACTCATCTTCAAATAAACATGATTATTATCAAATATCCTTTCTAACGGAGCCATTCCCTTAGGAATGTGATTGCTGGGCAATTGAATTTTTTTATGATCTGCAATGTTTTTCAGAAATTTATTTGCATGCAAATTTTTATCATCATTTGAATCTTGAGAAATATGAAGGGAAACAAATTCATCCACTGTTTCCAAAAACCTCTTTAGTTCTTTATCATCTTCAAAAAAATTCCAGTGTTTGACATTATGAGGTATAGCAGGTCTGTATTTTACCTCAACATTATACTTAGGTTTGGGAGGTAGGGGAATTTTAAAATTGTTGGTAGAAACAACTAAGGAATCATCCAGTGTATTATCCTCTCTGGGAACAAAAGAAATGTCAAAGGATAAGAAAACGTTATCAATGAGGTCCCAAAACTCATTTGTATAAGCCTTCAATATAGGATGATTTGTTTGATAAATATTTCTGACTTGATGCACAATCAGTTCTGCATCTCCAAATACTGTCAGTCCCTCAATTTTCATGTTCTTTGCATCTCTGAGCCCAAAAACTAAGGATTCATATTCTGAAATATTGTTTGTTGTTTCAAATTCAATATTGAAGGATAGAGTTGTGACATCTTGAGAGGGAGAAATGAACAATACCCTAGCACCAACACTATCCTTGGAAGATGCACCATCAAAATACATTTTCCACAACTGAACACCCTATCTAGTTATTTCACATTTTGTTGATGAATGATTTTTTATCTCTAAGGGTGGATGAGGGGAATCAGTAAGATGAAGAATACTATACCCTAAATCGGTATCAACATCATTTATGGTATAGTTTTTTGGGTTTTTCTCATCACTTATGATGTATGCCAGCTAAGCTTCTCTATACAGTCTCATGTGCTTACCCCCAAAGAATGGTATTTTAGCATAAGAAAGATCCATTTGTAAATTTCCTCCTAACCTATTGATCCATGATCTATATAAAAACATCCCAAATTTGGGGGCTACATTTGCAACTACAATGTCCATAACCATGCTTTTCATAGATAATTGGAAAAGTGTGACAACTAGATCTTTAATAACCCCAAGACATTTTACTTTCCTTGAGTCAAAATAATACAAGTCATGATAAGCTTTAGTGATTTCCATGCCCAATTCATCCATGACAACCTTAGGAATCATATTATGGGATGCACTTGAATCCATAAGACAATTGTGAAAAATATTTTCATGCACATTCAAAGAAGTGTAAAATGGAGGAGAAGAATCGTCTTTGTCTTCTACCAGTGGTCATAATATAATTGTAGGCTTCTCATCCTGCAAGTTAACTGAATCTGATGAAAGGGAATAAGATTCAGGATGCAACATTCTTGAGATGGATTTTTTAAAGTCTTCATTTTTTATCAATTCAAGGAGTGGGACGAGAATCTTGATTTTCTGGATTTCATTCTCAAAATTAAAATAAGAATAGGACTTTTGGATTTCTTGTACCTCTTGAATAGGAGCCTTGATTATGGGTTGATTTTTGTGTACGCATGCTTCTTTGTTGGGTGAAACCACACATTTTTAAGGAGTATATGTATTTTTAGGCTGATTAGATGCACTTGGTTTTCCATCCTTCTGTTTTGATCTCAATTTGTACTTGTTTTGAGCTTCAGCTTGATTGACTTGTTCTTTTTGACATAACTCATCTAACTAATTGCACATAAAGGAATATTCATAATAACTCTATGTTAAATGAGGAGAGGCAATTATATGTCCTAAACAATGAATTTCCTGGTCTTCATCCTCATTATTTCCTTCCTCGTCATCAAACAAATTGTTCTCTAGAGGAGCTTGAACTTTCTAATCTTCCCTATTTCTCTGATCTCTCTGCAAAATATGAGGTGTATTGTTCAGATTTCTAAGCTGATTTCTGTTTCCAAATTATTGATGATTTCTATTGGCTTGTTTCCCTTCAAGATTTAACCTTTCCATCTCTGCATATAAGGACTTTACAAACTTGGTCAACTCATCAACCTTTAGATCAGCACCTGGAGCATCTAAACATCAAGCTTCTATTTTCTATTTTCTCCTATCCCTATCAGATCTACCCCTCAACTTATCTGTTGCTAGTATATTTGATTCAACCTCCAGGGAAACATCTTGCATATGTGCCAATGTTGCATACTTTCTTTCTCTCAACAATAGACAAAATTCTAGGTCAAAATCACTTGCATACGTTATTTTTTCAGAGGTCTCAATGGACTTAATCTTAGTAGGAATTTTATTGTAAATCTTGTTAAATATTTTTGATAAATCTGACACGGATTCACCCTCTTTCCTTTTGAGAGCCCAAAATTATGTAATGTAATACAAGAAATATATTTTTTCACCCCAATGCCTTAAAAATGAATCATCCAGGGCCTCAATTCCAGCTATTTATCCAGGGGATAAACTTCTAAACCACTTCCTATCTTCCCCATCTATGATTTGCACAAATACCCTCATCCAGACATCTTCATTTTCAATGTTCGAAATATCTGCATAACTGTAAAAGGAAAAAATATGTTTTTTTGTAGTAATATATTCCTCTCCAGTAAATTTAGGCATGCAATTAAGGTAATCTCCAATTGGGAGAGAATTCATGGGTTGAGGAAGCACTAATGGTGCATACCTAGCAGCCACAATGACATCCATTCTTATCAGAGGAGGATTAAATATTGCCATTTGATTTGGAAAAGGAGGAATCTGACTTTTGGGAGAAGTAACAGGTGATTTTGTAGGTGATAATGAGGTCTGTATAACAAAAGGGTTTGAAAAAGGAGGAGTATGGGGTGAAGAAGAGTCAGATTTAATAGAAACTGGAGTAGAATTGGCTATATCTGATGAGATTTTAACAGAAATTAAGGTTCCTTCTTCTTTAGTTACAGGAAACTTAAATGAATGAGGAGTTGGAGAACCTAAGAAAGGAAAATCTTCCAAAATTTCAAGTCTAAACAACTTAACAACTTTAGGAGATGCAAGAAAACCAAAGCTTTCTAAACTTTCCTCTTTCAAGTCAGGAGCAAAAGGTGTGTATTCAACAGAAAGATCTTCTAATTCAGACTTTACAGGATTTTCAACTACAAGTAAATGAGAAATATTAGAAACAACAACTGGTGTATGAAAAATAGAGTCAGGTAGGTCGCCATAAATACCTGAAGATTTGGAAGAGGAGGCTCCTTGCAAATATTTTCCCTTCTGAATGATTTTTTCTAGATCAGCTTCAGGTGTAGCCAGAGGTGATTGTGGGTTATCCCTCGTATGCCTTCTCTTGGGAGCCACAACTAAACTTTGGAGTCTCCATGTGCACTATGTAGTCATTATGTTTACTGATTTATGTACACCAACAAAATCAATAGTATCCTTGTCGTACAACTCAGGGAAAGATCTTCAAATTTTCCTCCCCAACAAGGGTGCCAAAAATGTTAGTACTATAAGTCTCACTTATACTGCTATAGGTGTGAGACAAATACCCATCATAAAAACTTGTAGGTTTGTAAATATAAGAGTTTATTTCAAAATGTACTGAATGGGTGAGGAACTCAATTTAAACATCAACACAAAACTTCAAGAAAATATATATCATCAAGAAATGCTTGAATATTCTCAGATCAGTGTTTAAGATATAAATGGAAAGATGGAAGACTTATAAGAAAAAGTAGAATAGATGCATCAGGTTACATCAGGTAATTCTGAAACACATATAGTAGAAAACTCATTAAGTAGGAACTTCCTAGTCAACAAGATAAATTACTTCAACAACCCTTGCACAAGTTAAAACATAGTAAATATTTCACTACATCAGGAACAAGTACCAAAATGAATCCTTCATCAATAGAAAGCATCAAAGAAAAAAGGAAACACAAAATATGGTAAAGATAATAAACTGATCATTAATTGCTTAAGATTCTTAAGTCTGAGTACATACAATCTGAAAAAATTTACAGCTGAGAATAAAGATGTGAGTCCTAGTCTACAACCATTTGAACCCTCTAATGGAGTTACATTACACTATTTATAGCAAAATACATTCAAAAATATTCTTAGAACTCATCACCTAGCTCCTACATAGGATCCTGCACCTTAGAGAGACGTGGAAATGAGTAATCAACAAAAAATCTAACAAGATGCTATATTCCAAGAAGTTGTTGGAAGCATTGAATGCACTGCAACCAAGTCGTTGCATGTATCTTAACTGAAGCTATGTCCTCGAGGTAGGTGTCCCTTGATGTCCAACTGATTCTTGAGGATCTATATGAACCTTGTCTGACAACATGAAGCCTTTAACAACTCAAAATTCAAGTAACTTCCAGGTTTGCAGCATATACGCTGCAAACTGTTATGGTTTTAGCAGTTCGCAACGCCTTCAACAACTTGCACTGCAAATTTTCATGTAGGTGTCACTTTGTTCTCAAAAATTGTCATCTGATGTCGAAACTGTGCAAAACTCCTTCAAACCTTTAATGATTCCTGCTATAACCTCTA